>JAQBSW010000624.1:0-182476 GCA_029291075.1 Eudiplozoon nipponicum | reverse complement strand
ATCACGGGGAGGACCAATTGATAAATTTCTTAAAGATAGAAAATCAAATGAGTGAGCTGAAATTTACAATTGAAAACGTATTATGTGGCGAACTACCATTTCTGGATGTCAAATTAATTAGAAATGGTACAAAACTAGAACGGGTTGTTTATAGGAAGGATACTTACTCAGGTATCCTTCTTAATTTCGATTCAAATCATCCATATAGAATGAAAATCGGTATCTTAAAATCGATGATAATAAGAAGCTTAAGATTAACAGATAAAAAATATAGAGAGATTGAATTAGGGAGACTGCGAGAAATATTCAGTGCTAATGGGTATCCTCTAAAGTTAATTTAAGCCACTATAATGAGCATTATAAGTAAATTTAATCATAACTGGAAGTACGTGAAATCAAATAAAACAAAAGATGATCGGAGGGTAATGGTAATACCTGATTCTAAACTAAGTAGGAAATTAAAAATGATAGCATCCAAATACAATATACGTACTATTTTAAAACAGACCGTTACCCTAGGTATTAAACTGCCCAACCAAAAGGATAAAATAGATCAATTAGACACATCAGGAGTATATGAAATTCCATGTAACGACTGTAACTTGATGTATGTAGGTGAAACCATGAGTCCAATTAGGGTAAGAAGAGGGGAACATAAAACCGTATGCAAGTATGGCCGGGTAAATAGATCGCATCTTGCACGCCATACAGTGGAGACAGGACACTCAATCTATGTATAATAAGAAGGTTTATTTTTTTTTTTAGAAAAAGCCCAATTTTCTTTTCACTATTACTAGTATCTTTCTTTATCAGGCAATTTTCAATTTCTTTTACGAACCGTTTAATTTAACTTTCTACCCTTTTGAAACACTATCCGTTTCTAATTTAATTTTGCTACCTCTTAATTATTTACTCTATTCATTGCATCTTTGCCCCCTCCTCACCGGAATGCCACTCGTAATTACTTCATTTAGGAAAGTACGTGTAAAATAGGTCTGACGTGTGCATTTAGTAAATGACAGTTATCATTTTAGTTTCACTTGAATGACTGTTACACGTGCCTGTAATTACATGTAACAGATTAGCTCTCAGTCTTAAGTAAACGCTCACGCACAAACACACAAACACGCTTATCAAGTGAATAATCAGATGTTGCTAAATCGCTGTAATTTCATTGGGATGAGTGTACACGTGCATTAACTGATTACTCCTCAATCCAAAATAAATGAGAACACATACACAGGCATGACGTAAGCTTATCTAGTGAGCTGTCAGTAATTATCATTAAATCACTGTAATCTCATTGCGAAGAGTGTATACATGCAGACATACACAAATCAATTTAACATACACTTTCCTAGCATTTTTTAAATAAACGTTATGTTTAAGATTTCTAACAACAAGTATAAATGAGGCAGTTTAAACTAATATTTCCACTTGACATACTGATTGTCAACTTAGTGGGTGTTGTGCTTTCCATTGAAAAAGATTTCCGTACCCGGAAATCGAAATATCTGGAAAAATCATGATGACAGTGGATTCAAACATTTCGGTACGCAATCCGAAAATCAAGTAAATTTTACAATCTTGTTTTGACTTTAAATATATATATATATATATATATATATATATATATATATATATAAAGTGATGTTAATTTGTAGATACTTGAGAAGAAAACGTGAAAGAAACGGTTCTTGTATTTGTTTTACATCAAATGGTGAATACACGTCTGCTATTGCGCAACACATCATCGAAAGATTGCACTTATATTCTCGAGACGTAGCATTCAAAATAATTACTAAATTCAAAAACAAAAGGGAGCTAGCCACAGCCGGATTTATACAAGCAGAAGAAGCATGCACTGGCATTGAGCTTGAACTGGATGTGACGCATGCAATTGATTGGTTTCCGGTTTCACACACTCTCTATGTTCACATTTCTGTATTTTTTGCTTTTCAATTTATATATAAAGATATCTTCATTAGTAGATATTTGAGGAGATTATGCGAAAGAAATATTTCTTGTATCTGATAAAATTTCCTTTTGTTATTGCTCACAGGAAGGGTACAATGAGTTATTTTTTAATTTCATCAAATACAGGCCATATCAACGAATTCAGTCTGGGATTCCGAATTTGGTAACAGTAAAACATTTGATTTAAAACTGAACTTGCCCGATAACTTTTCACAGTCAATTTAACGTCTTAAAATCACAAATTCCTGTTTACCTTTTCCATAAGGAAACGAAGGCAGTTTATATAACTTAATTACTTTAAGCCCTCCAGGCATTTATATTTTCTAATATGCTTTAAATATTAATTAATCTAAATCAGTTTTGAAAGCCGAACACATTTTGGAGATTAATTTGTATTACCATACACTATTATCGTATAACTTTGGATAGACTAAATATACCTACATGTTAATAAAATAAGCCACTGTCTACTAATTTTTGTTCATAATTTAAATCAATCTTTAACTTGACTTTGAGATTGAGATAATGTGTAATTTTCTCATTTTAGTTGATCTTTCATTATTTTAACAGCACATATTTTTTTAAAAATTTTACCAGTGTCTCGTAGGTGATGTTTTTCCTGAAAATTTTTTCTTTGGTATTTCTATACCAAAACCATATTCGCATTGCTTAATTTTGAGCGAATTTTTCTTCTACAGCGTGCTTCTGAAATGTAAAAAAGTAATTTTTATTGGCTCTCCTTACTTTTTCGAGCTTATATATTTTCTTGAATTAGCTGTGCTATTTGTCAAAAATTATCAACGAATTTCAATCAAGATTGTAATTTATGTGCCCTAATTTCTTATCTGGATTCTATATAAGGTTCTTTAAAGCTAATTAATTTCAATAGCGAAGCACCAACTTTGAAGACGATTTCCACATATGCTGGTAAGTTTAACATAACAATTACGGAACATATTTGGATCTAAAAAAAGTTACATCGTCCCTTCCGTTACTAACCACTACAATCGTAAAAAGCGGTCACCTGTCATGCCAAACCGCATCATTACAATCTCAAGAACATATTAGTATGCAAAACTTTGCAAGAAAGTAGCAGTAAAAATAGTACAGTGAAGAAGTCTTGATCATTCTACCTTGTATTAAAATAATTTTCTGGAACACAGGGCGAGATTTTTTATTAACTTCTGTGTATATAGAGTAGGAACGAATAATAAATACGATGGTATTTAATGATTATTTTCAGATCTACCATTTTTTGTATAAGTTGTGCTTCGAAACATAAATTTATCATAAAGTAAATTCAACGTAACAATATCGTAGTGTCATTCCTATAAAGAAGCTACGTAGTAGCGGCTAGGATCGTGTTTGAGGCTCTAACCAATAAGCCAATTAACGAAATTACTGTCTGTGCACAGTCAAGGACTTTGACTGGCTTAACACACGTTAATCGATAAGCCAATGCCGAATTTAGCTTAAAACGCGCAGTTTTTCACAGAACGAACATATGTAACTCTTTCGATGCATTTTATGAAAATTTAGCTAAGAAGCAAGAAAAATTGCCAATATCCTATATTGGTAACTTATTTAATTTAGAGAGATACATTCTAATTTTCCACTAATATTACTTCCGAATATCTAGTTGAGAAATAAACTGTCTAGTGAAATATAACTTAATTATAATGAATTTTTATATATCTGTTAAAAAGGCCATTTTATTTATTAAATATTTCAACTCTACTAGAATTTCGGAAAACAAAGATGATTAAGTTGAATTATACACGTAAATTATGCAAAACGAAAAGGAGATGGGAAATGCACAAACAGAAACACAATTTAGTCACACAAAAAAAAATTCGCCTGATATTATTCAAATGATGTACAAACTAGTTATGGTTATTTAAAAAAGTATAGATTCCATGAGTATTTCAGAACAAAAATAGCTGACAATGTATGGTAGTTTTTCGCGATTACTGAACACATGGTTTTAATCATATTTAGACTAACGCAGATAATGTAATTTTAATTAACGCAGTTTCGCATTTTTCTCATTCTAAAATCAAGTTTACCAACATGACTGACAGTAATTTTTTTATTTTGCGCAATTGGTTATTTGCAATAGGATTGGTGTTTATTTCAAGCTCAAAAACGTAATTTGAATAATTTTAACACATTTTTTATGAAAATCCAACCCAATCCGAGTGGATTTCTAGGTTCTAGCTCAAGGAAAGAAACGAAAAGTAGTTGGACATTGCGGTAGCTGCCATTTTCAAAACGGTTAACCCGCAAACAAATAAACAAAATAAGTTTATATGTTATTTGAATAGAAAATTGTGAATCGCACGTGTTTTCATGCCTTAGTATTCCTCTGCATTTCTTTTCCCGCTTCCTGTTCGTTATTGTGTTTAACCCAACTTAATGTCCTTTGATTTTAAAAATGAATAATATAAAGAACCTCATAGTGCAATCGACTTTAGTCTTGACACATCGAAAATATTTGTATTTAACTGCGCTGTATAGACCTGATTTATAATATAGTTATGCTTCAATTCACAATTTATTTTAAAATTTTCGTTACTACAGCAGTATTCATAGAAACATATGGCATACCTGTCTTAATCAGATGAGCTACCAATCTTTGATATTAGCATATTTACTTTGCTGTGTAGTTAAATATTAATAAAAAAACATAGGTAAAAATACATTTGCATGTTCTTAACTAAATTGCATTTTTATATGTAGCTCTTTTCATAGGTGTTTCGTTCGGAAAACTATTTGTATGCGGTTTATTTGATAAATAACAGTTGGTTTTTGATATGGCTTCATATGTGATCCAAGCTTTTATCGGTGAATTTCTCATTATTTGTGATATGTTATAGTAGATTTTTTTCTTAAAGACAAACTACTAACATTTGTATTCATCCAAATAATTAAGCCAGAGAATTACCAATATACAGTTGAGTTTCTGGTTCTAATTTATCTTTAATTTCCATTAAATATTATGAGTTGATAAAATTATTCCAATAAATTGCTTGTATATGTTTTAATTTTGTATGAATTTCTGTAATTTGTGTTTCAGCATTCATATAGTCTGGGTAGGCGTTTTCCATAAGCTATCAAGAGAACTAAGTTATTTGACTTCTTGCCCATGGGTTCTACGGCCATTTGACAATGAGAGCCAGAAACCTACCGGGTCGGAAATTTGGAGCAGTCAAGAACACGCAAAAGTTCGCTTTATATGTTCAGTAAGTATAAGCTATCGTGCTACCAGTTTTAACAGAATGTAGTTGTGAAGAACAATTTCTTTAGAAATAATTTTTTTGAATATATTTTACACACAGGATAATTTAATTTAGAAAATAATTCAACGCCTTCTTTATTGTGAAAATATTTTTTTTAATTTTAGAGCACAGCAGATAGCATTTTATTAGAAGAGTTCATCACATTTAAAACTTAAACAATGGGAGAAGAACGATGAACCTTAAAGTAACTCGTGTATCAATGAATGTGAATCTTTGCACATGTGAACTAGTTTAGAAATAGAAATGTGTATATTAGCACAACAATGAAACATAATCGTAAGAAAATGAAGTAGTTAAATAAAAATGTATTGGTTTTTACCTGAAGCTCACAAATTTGATTTAAAGTATCATCTCAGCAAGATGGATAACTGACTCACGTTGTTGAAGCTGTAATATATTTATTGATTTGAAGAGTGAAATGCCAACTCATCCCTTGTAGTCTAACATATATCAGACGTTTCTGAATTCCATGTCACTTACAAACGCATTTTTGACTTCCATGATCATCAGGCTAACACAACAGAGAATTATCTAGTTTTGATCAATCCGAATTTAGTATGACAATTTAAAAAGCTAAAATACAACTGACTTTTTAATCGTAAATTTAGTTTATTTGAGATAGATTCCGACTAGATAGAATATATGAAATCACAGTCACAGCTTGTATGCATCATAAATCCCATTCAGGTAAATTACACAATAGTGCAATAATTGATTGCTTCAATAACGATAGAGCTTAATTGAATAAATTTTTGTGGTTTGGAATAAAAAAGAAGTATTTTAAAACATAGCAAGACTACGTTCAATCGTATTCGCTGGTGCTTTGTGTCATACACAAAAATACAATAGTGATTAGTAACTAATTTTTCACTGTCATGTAACTATGACAAAAATAAAAAGCAAATATTTTTTAAAGGAAATAATAATGACAAAAAATAATATTAAAGGCGAAGAGATTATTAAAACAGAGCGGTTTATGGTGAGGCGGATCTAGTTAAAATGAGTACATTTACCTATAAAGCTCACTGAAGTGAGGTACACTAAACGTCTACATAACGCCATTATGGGCAATTCAGCTTCAAGGTAAGGCAACAGTGGCAATACGGCTTGCGTGCGGTTTTAACTGTTTCACTTCATGTACACCCGATCCTCGTAGTTAACTCTGTCAAACTAATAAAATTAAGTTTAAAAATGTTTCTACTAGATATCTGCAAAAAGATCGCCACTGAGCTCCAGGGGGCCTTCCAACAAAGAATAATGATGTGCACGTGTATGTCATCCAGGCCGCTGGGCGGGTCCTATGCTACCCAATTTAATTGAAGTTGACTTTGGCTGTTTCTACCATATAAAAATCTATCCAACTTGTTTTTTACGCCAATCTGGCGATTTGCGAGAGAATAATGAACTATTTGTCAACTGAATTAAAGAAATACGCAAAACATGACAGTCAACGTAGCTGATGGAGTATTAATTGTTTCTCTGACGAGGATCACTTTCCGGCAGATCCAGAATTAGGTCTACGTATGTCAGCATTGGTTATTCATTGTTGGTAAACTACATGTACTATGCCTCTAAAAGAACGGTGGCCAAATATCTGTAAAAGAATAAAATCATAAACTCTGTAAAACAAAATATCACCAGCGTATAACAAAATTGTACGTACAAATAAATTGTAAATACTACCTTTAATTTAGGGTGAAATACTATTGTTTCTTCATAAATAGCGAAGGTTGCAGAACGTTCCTCTATCTTTCGCGATTTTCATACTCAACTAATCAGACATATTGCCTGAGTTTTTAATAGACCTGCCAAAGTATGTGAAACTGACAAAGATGTCCAGCTCTTCGTTTTGCATGAGAATTTTACATTTAGGGAGTGCGAATTCTATACAGGAAGACGGAACAACAACTAATAATCTAATCAAGGTGTGTCTGATCAGAATCTCTATTTTGAAATTATAATGAAATACCGTTGCATATTCAAGATCGACTAATCTACCGCCCGGGAGTACTTCAACACCAAAATCCTGAATTTATGGAAAAGTGTTGTTCATAGCATAATCTATTATAAAATAATGAAAACTACTGCTGGAAGCAAAGTTGTTTTTTTAGTTCGTTGTAAATCTTAACGTGAAAAGAATTCTTTGTATAGAGAGCAAGTATAATATTCACAATTTTTTTAGCATACCACTTTTCGACAGAATATCGAATATTAAATTTTGATCAACTGAATTATATGCACTCTCGAGGTGTAGAAATACGCCTGTTGTTGAACGGAGATATACATGTCGCTTTTCAAGAACGTTCCCTACGGCAAAACTATTATCCGTAAAATCTCGTCCTTACCGGAATCAGATTTTTTATTCTCAAGAATGTGATTCACGCGAAGCGCTAAGATGGCATAAATTAATCGAAGAAAATAGCCTAGATAAGACTGGAGTCAAGTTTATACCACGATGGTTATTGCTCGAATTAAATTTTCCTTTTTTGAAGAAATGAATGATGGGCAACTCACTTAAGGCAAGCGGCACGGTCTCCCTATTCCATATAGTACGAAAAAGTTTAGTCAACTTTCCATAAATTTTGTAGCCACAATCCTTAAATAAGCTCGGAATCAAATCATTGGGAACTACAGCTTTGCGGCGTTTGAGAGATAGGATTGAATTCATTACTTATAACTTATCTGATTGTTGGAGAATAACGTTCCACATTGTTGATATGGCCAAACTTTCGGAGATCGGGACTAACGCAAGGAAATTCGTCTTTCCAATGTACAGCTCACCTATCAGGACGATTTATTTTATTGGTTATTAGATAGTTTTTACTATCATTTATAGTTTTGGCTAAATTTTAATTTTCTCGGATATGTTGCGCAAATATGTTGAAACAAATAGCGATTATTTCCTGATGCGATCTCTTCTTCTTTCTCTTTGGTCTTTCTGTTCCAAAAGTATTCATGATCGACTCTTAGGCTTTGCTTAAGTTTGCATATTATAATTCTACGAGTATATGCCGAACTAGCTGAAATCTGGTTCCAAGTTTTGAGTATCTCCATACATTTTACAGAGACTCAACGGTTATTTCTAAGGGAGCATACAACGGCATGTATAGTATTATCTGCAATGTGCATAGTGAAACTTATGTTTGTCCAGTGTAATTTCGAATATTTTCAATATAAATAAGTTAACCTTGATATTGGTCTACCTTAATATGTTGTTGGAAGCACGGTCGTTCGAGTTTTATTACATCTATTTCGAGCTTATTCTGAGATTTTCCGGAAAACCTAAGTGCGTAGTCGGTGTTGACATAAGTGTTCCAACAAAACGATAATACTGGAAGTAATCATGCCATCTATAATTATTTTCTACACGATGTATTCGAGTTTAGCAGTTGTTCGTTGGCTGAAGGATGCCATTGGAGGCGACGCCTTATGCTAAAAGCACATCTACAATGGATAGGTACGTGGTCGGCTTTGACATGAGTTTTCGAACAAAGCGAAAATCATGTATATAATCATGCCATCTATAACTAATTTCTACAAGGTCTTTTCGAGTTCTCCGTTGTTCGGAGGCTAAAAGAGGCCATGGCATGCGATGCCTTACGCTCAATCTGATGTTTGTTTTATTAAAGTGTGATTTATGTTTCATGCAGCCATCCAATAGTCGTTCTCAGTTATGGATACGCAATGCACATAAAGTGTATCTTCCAACGAAATGAAACTTTGCGTTACTCAAACGTCCAAGGTGAGCATTTATTTTACTCATTACTTATTAAGAAGACTATATTGGAGTAAAAAGCATTTTTCTGTCACTTGTGCTACAATCGGTGAGAACAGATGCAAATACAACGAAATTATAACGCTGATTAAGGTCTTTGGCTTTGATTTTAATGGATATACTTAAGCGTGCCCCACAAAGTCGGCTGTTTAAAGAAGTCCATTTTGTTAAACAAGCGTTAGCTCCTGAGCCAAGGAAAATATTGACGCCCATTTACTAGCTTGAGAAAACAGCATGTGACCATAGATTCGAAATCAATAACGTGTAGATAAGGATGGTGCACCGAGCTCCATAACGGTTATAGGATTAGGAATTGTGGTTTTAGATACGCAACACCTATCGATTTATTATTTATTCAGTGCACGTGCTAGAGCTTTTTATTGTCTAACTTTTTTCAATGTTCCCCCATTCAATAAGCTGACGTGAAAGCCTAACCTATGTTTAATGAATGGTAGTTTTCTTGTACAATTTTTGATGTTTCACAGTTTGATATTGGGATCAGGGACATGATCGACATCCACCATATTCAAAACTTCTATAAAATACCGCTATTGTTAGATTGAGAAGAGAAAAGAAAGGGAAAAGAAGTAGAATAAGAAATAAAGCTGTCTGCAGTAGCCTGATTTCGCTAATCCACCCTGCCCGATTAAGCAGATAATGCTCTCTATTTTATCCTGCACAATGACCATTGCAGTATGGATTCAGTACAGTTCGTAATGTTTGATAGCATTTTTTGGACAGAAAAAGAAGATTAAGTGGCCGACTCCTAGTAGGGATGATTTGTATTTTGAGTTTTTTTCTCTTAGTTAGTCTGCCAAACACGGCTGATGAGCACTATTTGCCCAGATGCCAGTAATCAAAATTTCATTAAGCAGCCGAAATTTTCCCTATGCGTCTAGAACACTTGCTATCATTCCGTCATTACCCATTTGAATCTAAGTTTTATTGCTTAGTTAGACCAAACTAGATGGCTACACATGAAGCAGGTTGATGGTTGTATCCAGTTAGGTCCGGCAAGTTTCATGCTACCATTCGCAGGCTGACTAGCTAGTACTGGTTGTTCGTCAGGCCGGAAATTTCGATGGCTATGGATAAATTAAAATCACATAGATTAAATTTAACTGAAATTTCGCAGCTCATTCTCAATGTGGGCACGATAATAATTGTTTTGCAGATTTTACTGCATTAATTTGCTTTTAAAAAATCTAGAGGTAACTTGATGTGCGATTGGTAATAATATTTATCGGAATCATACTTGCAGATTTTATATAAACCATAGTCAATTGTTTCAATGAGTGATTTAATATAGCAAATCTTTAGTCGGTAGCACATTCTAACACGTTTTAAGCGACCATGTTTATCGTCAGAAAATGACAAGAAAATTAATATAGTGGGCCAGTCATAAATAAATTGATATGGTTTTGATAATGTGAGATGCATCACTCTACCCCTATACACATGGAAGTTGACTTGCATTTAGGCTGCTAAAATTCTATAAATTATTACATCTTGTGACAAATTAATTTAGAGATATCCCTTTTTCAATTAAAGTTTGCTGGAAATTTTATAGTTACTATTTACATTAAGCCTCAAAATGTAGACACCAAAATGTTTTATAACTAGTAGCTTATCTTGTCTAAACTAATGTACGTCGAATGATATGAGGTGCGTGGCCTCCATAGACGGAAAAAGTGAACGACGCAAAATTATTAAATGGGATTAGACTGCAATTGTTGGAATGCGTTCATTCATGCTTGATCATTAATGAAGCCTAAGATATACATAAACTATGGAATTGAACAACAATGAACAAATAAATTAACAAGGGTAGATTACGGCTCTCATTTCCCGTAGTGCTATAAGCATTATATTTTGGCTTAAAATTTACTGAAGGAAATCTATGCACCAAGCTTATGCCATTTTTCAGCCTATATCAAATTAAATTTAGCGATATTTGACTTTGCAGATTGTTATATCTTTTGTGTATTAGGTATTGCGCATCTATCAACAAGTTAGTCCAAATAGGACCAGAAAGATAAATCAAGTCAGCATGGCTGAAAGGTATATTCTCTTGTAAACATTGGTTTCGTGCTTATTGACGAATCAGTAGGAATCAGTACATCGCTCTATATCTACTATATATTTGGTCAAGGAATGTATGAAAATTGGACATTACAATCTCATAATCGGATAATCCTATCACAATGCGTATAACGAATTTGAATGCTGAATTGCTTTTCTCAGAAATAACTGTTCCAATTGATGTCTACTTCAGTGGAATACATGAGATTTATTTAATCAATGTAATTACTCTTGCATCTTATGTAAAACTTAACATATTTATAATATTAAACATTAATGGACAGCATGTGATCATAGAAGTTCATTGATTCATGTTTGCTAACTGTATGAACCAAAATATCCAAAGACAGCTAGATTACACTCAATTTTATTCGTTGTAGTTCGTCGATCTTCGTTGATTATAATCAGAGCCAAATGAAAAGCTATCTAACGGGGATAAGACCGCCAATTTATAATGTAGTTCAACTTAAATGCTGATTCCTAAATTTTTTTTCTCACAGGATTATTAATTATACAAATTCTATGCACTCACGATTCTTAATTTTCTGTAGCGTTTTGTCACATTCATTTCCATAATTCAATTGGGCAATTACTGATAACACACATAGCAATCATGCTTTATGAAATTACGTTTATGAAATTAAAATTTACGCCAATTAAATTTATAAAATTTCGCACATCATAGTTAAGCTACCATTTGAAATAGGTAATTTATTGGTCAGTAACAGATCACGACATATAATGGCTAATGCAAATCCAATCGCAATAAATATTATTTTTCAAAAAGTTGAAATGAGGCTCGCAAACCTTTTAATCTTAAACATATATTATAATTGACTCGAATGCAGGCTGCTAAAAACTCAATTGGTCACAATCCAGAATTTTATGCTGATTTTACCACAGTCTGATATGTTATCTAATTTGTCAAGAAATGATTACGCATTTTGTGATAACAACTTTCTAATTCAAGTTTGCCAAATTATTATAAATAACATTACTATTTTTACGCAGTCTCAAAACTGCACGTAATAATGGTTTTCATTATTTTTTGGATATCATCAAATCAGAATTGAAACCAATAAGCATTGATTGAACCACAATGAATGTATAGCTTTGAAAACATGACATGCGGCACTTGGAAGTATTAATCTTACTAATATTATAGTTGACTAGAACGTAGAAGCAAATTTCGATTTCAGTAATGAAAATAAAATGTTTGCAACTTAAACCACAATAACATTAACAATTTTATTCATAAAACTATTACTGCGCGCTTGATATTTAAAGTGATCAAAATCATGTGGGTAGACCTCGGATGAATTTTAATAATATTTTTCAAACAATCGCTCAACATTAACAAATTAGTTCCATTATGACCAGAAGGATAAACCAAACATAGCATGAACGGGAAGTATAATCTGGTGCACATTCGTTTCCTGCTTACTGACGACTCATCTTTAGGAGCTGCTTTTACGCTCTTAACCCATTATATATATTTTGGAGAGGAATGTGGGAAAATAGGACGGTACAATTTCCTATGTGAATGTGTAAACCCGCAGTAATGAACCCATATCATATGAAGACATTGACAATGGGATTTCAACGCTAACGCACTCTATATAATGCATACCGAGTCTGTAAAGGATACCAACACTAAGGCTATTTTGTCAGTACCCGATACCAACATTATAGTACCAAAATGGTTCATGGTACTAACACTATGGTTGCCGAGTCGGTACATGGTACCAACACGATTGATTTAAAAGTATGTCATGGTTCGCCAAAATAAAAATTACAATTATTTCTGAACAACCGTTACTCCTGTGTATCCATAAACTCTGGCCTTGATAGATATCACTTATCACATTTCGCGATAATCATGATATCATTCAATTACATATATATCAGTTAGATACTGTTTGTGGTGGCAAACTATTATACATACAATTATATATTAGGTGTTGCGCATCTAATAAAAAATAATTCAATTATGACCAGAAGTATAGCAGGAGTAACAGGTTTCCAGAAATAGATGTAATTCTAAATTTTGGTGAACTATAGCATACTTTGAAATCCATCGTTTTGGTACCATGTAGCGACTCGGCAACCGTAATTTTATTACCATGTACATTTTCGGTACTATAATGTTAGTAACGGTACTGACACAATTGGTATCCTTTACAAACTCGGCATATATTATATAAAGTGCGTTAGCGTTGAAGACACAGTGTTGAAGACTTTATATGATGTTAGCTTCACTACTGCAGGTCTACACATTCGTTTAGGAGTTTCTACAATCCTATTTTCTCATATTCCTCACTGAAATACATAGTGTGTAAAGGGCATAATACCGGCTCATAATTATGAGTCGCCAGTAAGCACGAAAAGAATGTGCACGAGATTATACTTTCAGTTTAAGCTGTCTTTGGTTTATCCTTCTGGTCATAATTGAACTAATTTGTTAATAAGTGCACAACACATAATAAATAATTGCATATATATTAGTTCTTCGCCACAAACAGTTTCTAATCACTCAACATCGCAAAACTGTCATTATGCCCAAAAACGTACGCTTTTTAATCTTACTCTAACTTTTCAATTATTGCAGAAAACTGACTGTCGATAAGAAATCAGAAATAAATATATTTTGAAAAGCAGAGATGTGACTGTCACTTCATATTAAATTTTCATACAGTGTAATTGGCTAGATTAAGGACAGCGCAAATTCTCGGACTATAATTAGTGATTTTCTGCTAATCTTTTCATATTAATGAAAATATTTAAGTTTAGCAACTAATAATTTATCGAGTTATGATAATTGGTATAGCATTTGCGCTTGCGAATATAAATTAAAAACAAAATATAAAATAACCAGTCGCAAAATATGGTTAAATTTTTCTGTGGTTTTACCTTTTGATGCGCTTTGACAACCCTTTCTCAATTACTGGGCATGATAGTAAAATGAATAATCCATTGATGGTCTATTTTCATTGAGCTTTTCTGGAATGTGAGGAGCATAAATCATATGCATAACACGGCGGACCGTTTTTTAGTGTTTTCAAAAGTCATGTACGGTTTTAAAGGGATTGCCCAGTCGATGAGAAAAAATTATTGAAATAAATTATGCCAAATCATGATTACAACAAAATACATTTTGTCACGCCTCACAAAATAATAAAGGACACTATTCACATACACTAACATTTTTTACGTATTTTGATCATCATCTGAGTCAGACTGAAAACTTAATAGCGCGGATAAGCCAAATTGATTTATTGGTACGAAAAGAGAAATGCACATTTCACACATAGAAATCTGATACACATTATACATAATCATCGTAGTTTGGTCACATGTGATTTTCGAAAGATTGACGCGTGGTTTTTTCATAATAAGATGATTTTTCATAGTTGTCAGTTATGGGTCTTCGAGACGCACTAGTTAATTTTGATATGCTAACCTCCGAGTGTTCACCCCTCTTGGAGAATAACATTCCGGTAAAATCTTACGTAATTTGTTTCTCTCAATTACAGGTGTGCATATAAAATCGTACTACAAATGATGATATTTCCTAGCAATTTTCAGATCGATAATAGCTAGCATGCATCAATGTCTCATAACCACTAACTATGGAAATTCAACATACCTTGTAGTTGACAGAGATTTGAATTCCTAAATTCATAGTCGTTCATAAGCTTAACTTTCTTCGCTTTTCACCATTTTCATGTAAACTATTTAACTCAGCAATCACGTACTGCGTCGTTTCTGATTAAATTAAATTTTTGCAAGCTTCCAACAATAGGAAAATGCACACTATCATTTTTGTACAATTTGCATATCATACACATATTTACATCAGTGACACTTAGTAATGTATTTCGAGTTTCCCTAGTCATCAATAAAAATTAATACAACACTGACTAAAATTAATCAAACTGTAATGGAAATATAAATTTGGTAAACTAAAATGCTTGTCTAAGACCAAATTTTCTAAAATGCAATTTAACTACACTTTCTATACTGTAAATACCGTATATTTTTTTCAACTTGAGCTACTCTCAAGTACGTTATACTAGTTAGCATTATCTAACTGCGTCAGTAGTTATGATTTGGGGTAAAAAAGTTAGTTTATAAGTTATACATTTAGAAGATCATTGTTTGCGCTGGGGTGATAACAGTTCATTAAGTCAAGTTTGCGAGCTTTAAATAAAAACCAATCCATTGTATTTAACTATTCACAAAAAATAGCAAGACTACCACCAGTCACACGTACATGTGATTGGTATTTACTTCAAGCTCGCAAACTTGATTTGAAGCAAAATAGATTACTCAAAAATTCTCACAGCAATGTAAGACAACGGTGTGCCGTAAAAACTGGAGTTATTCGCTCTTCATTGATCATAATCCGATTCTTTGGCAAATCATTATAGCGGACATCAAATAACAATATGAAAAATGCTTATTTAAAATGAAAGGGTCGTATTTCTGATATTATAATTAAATAATTCACTCCAAAATATATATGCAGTCACGATCTTAACTTTAGGACAGTTTTTGCTCCATTCATTTCCAAAATTCAATTATGCCAGATACTGTTTGTTGCAGAGACCTAGTATATGAGAAATTGTGTAGTAGGTGACACGCACATAGTATAAATTAGTTCAAATAGGACCAGACGGGTAAATCAAAGTCAGAATGAACGGAGGGACTAATCTCTTATGCCCATTCGTTTGTCCAATTGTCCCACATTTTTCACTCAAATATGCAGATATACGTGAAAACGGAATGCAGTCAGATTTTTTCGACGAATTTTTCCAACATAATTGTGAAAATGAGTCCTCAAAACTCTTTCTAAACTCGCCTTTTTGCCCTCATTACGAGTACAAAAAGGACTAATATAATAAATTGAAAATGAAGTAAAATTATGAAAATTTAATTTACCATCGCTGTTGGTAATTAAGAGTGGAGAAGATATCCGTTTCGCATTTAAATTATAATGAAACACATGTGACAAAAAAACTCGTACTCAGGAAACCAACATACAAGCACCATAATTACCACAAATAACGCTGCAACAGCCTTTAGTAACTGATGCTTCACTGTAATATAGCCATGAGAATATGAAATAGGAAAAGAAAAAAACAAATAATAAATATAAATAATATTTTAAAATTAAAATTGTCATAAAATGAAAAATATAATAATTTAAAACCACAAAAATTTAAAGAAGTGTGATTTATGAAGAAGTGGACTTAGCTTGGATATTTACATAGGCATCACACAGGACTTAAGAAAACTAGACCTTTATAGAAAATCAGTATGACCAAATCTGATGTAAGACAAGGCGACAACGACAATACAGGCATCTTGCGGTTTTCAATGCATCGCTTCATAAATTTGACCACACCCCGTAGTTATCTCTACTCATCTAAGAAAATGTTAAAATAAAGATGATTCTACTTGAAAGCAACAACCAGATCGACTCGGAGCTCCATTTGGTGCCCCATTGCGCAGGGTTACCAACAAAGAACTATGATGCGCACATAAAAACCATCCTGATACAAAAAAAATAATAACTACATTGTAGTCGGCCTGCTTTGAAAAACAGAATATGCAGATTAATATAAATCAGAATATCAGAATAAATCAAGGATAATTCGATCATAAACATATATAATGTACTAAAACGAGCGATTTTTCACATTTTAAACGATGAAAATTTAAAATCCTAAATTTTGTTTTAATACGTTGGAAGATAAAGAGGTACAATAAAAACGGAAAATCATTTTTAGTATAATTGGTAAACTAAAATAAACATATTTTTCAGCACTGAAATATTTTGAATTGGAAAATAATTTTGCGAATTTCTCTGGGATTTTCGGCTATTTATTAGATGTTAGCTATTTAGCCATTATTTATTCATCCTAAACCAATTGAATTTAATCAAGTATTAAATTAATAATATAATTTTCTGCTTACATTTTTTAACTGAATCAATATTGTTGAATCGTTTTCTAAACGAAAGTTAAACTGCATTAGGCACAAAATTTATGGATTCCGGCTTTTAAAAATAGGTGTTTTAATAGACCAAGATGTTTGATATTGCGCAAGTCTGCAGAAGTTAAAGTTTATTATCTAAAAATATTAAGTTCTGCAAGGATTTTTTATCATAAGATATTTTCGCCTTTAGAATGTTGCGATATCCATTCATATTAATATACATAATCTAGAAGAGAAAAGCTTGTAATCCTAACTTATTACAAAAAAATGGTACTATACAATTTTATAATTGTGATCTTAATTTTTTTATTGTTAATATTCTTATTTTTAAATGCTAATTCAAATGCTTTTTAAAAATTTAATGCTGTATTTAGATTTTTACATAAATAAATAACTAACTATATGCGCATTGTAAAACTTTTGGTATTTATACGTTGTTTTATTTAAAAGTAGAATGGCATTAGAGGGCAATTAAAACGGTAATTATGTTCGTCGCAGTAAATTTCTAAAGTTCCACATCTTGCGAATTATCCTCTTTCATATAGCGAGAACAGAAGAATATTTTGCAATAAAATGTAATTAGTATGAGGTATATTCTAAAATTTCTCTTACTAAAAATTTGTACAATTTGTTCCTAAATAAATTTCGAAACATCATATTCTTCAACATTCCATTTAGCATCCATTACCTGTCACATACACAGACGGTTTCGCTCGCATACCAAATAAGTATACCAGATATTACATAATTTATACTGCATTTACTTTAGCCTTAGATGAATTATTCTAAATTTGTATTCAAATGAGTATAAAGGATCATTTATATATCCGTTATGTAATTTGAGATATCAAAAAATGTTTTTTGCTTAATTCGTTCGTCAATAAACAAAACTTATCTTTACGAGAGGATTATTGCGCAATAGGCATAACTATTACTTTAGTTTAAGATTTTTTAATATTTCTGAAAAAATGCCTTAATTTCCCACGTCTACTAAGCATGTCGATGGAAACATCGTTTTTAACAAAATATTGTATATTTTTATAATTGCGCGTTAAATCAGACTAGCTGATACTTTCAATATAAAATTACTTTGTGCCTTCATTTTCATATATGTAAATAGATTTTAGTGCAAATAATTACGAACAGTTGAAACGTACGTAAGCCGTACATGCGAAATTATTTTTTCATTGGTTCTTCATTAATGCGTTTTAATTATTCAATATCTGATTCATATTCCACAATTCTAAAATTAATAACACAGTTTGATTTAAAATAAATTACAGAAATAGCGCTAAAATGCACCAGTTATAAGCTTTTATCACTTTGAATATAATTTGAATTTAAAATAAACAAACCAGAAATGTAAAATATATTCAATACTATCTCGGAAACTTTTATTGGCGCTGCTTACAGTTGCCTGTAAAATTAATTTATCCTATCAGGTTAATCCTTTTAACCAAAAGTATCATGTTTTAAAGAAAGATAACGTGACATTTTGTACATGTTTTTTAATTTAATTTATAAAATCCTTTATATTAGTGCATGCCAATTCGCATTGGTGAATGTTGTTATTCATAATTAATTTTTTAAGAGAGATAATGTAACCTTTAACGTGAGCCATGTATGCATGCGTATAAAAGTGTTACACTTAACGCTTACATGTTTAGTCCGGACTTTAAATTAATAACTTGACAAAAAATAAAAAAAATATTAATTAAACGTGAGTATTAGACAGAAATTTACTATGTGCAAAATGTGTGCATTAAGTGAAAAAATTTCCAGCTGCATTAATAGAAACAGCTAAAATATGAACTATTAAAAGTCCAAATGATGTATGCTGAGCCAAGTAGGAATTCTGGAGCCCATTACATAAACATACGCATTAATGTCGATGAAGTTTACATGATTGTACTGATAGACTGTGCTGGTCAGCATAAATCTTGGCTATCAGTAGTAGTTTCTTTTTATTGGAACATTCATTATAGCAATAGATATGCACAAAACAACACCGAATGAATTATTCGAATAATTTGTTAATGGGTTAAAGCAGGAACGAACAAAAACTGGCAAGAGTTTATCACGACAGTATCTTCGTCTATTACACTAATTTCGTAACCAATTAAAGGTTTTTACGCATATTGCTCATTGGTTAGTCAATGAATCTTATCTCGTCAAACGGTCTGAAAATCTGTGTTGCTATGGCGAAACCAAAGTTGACGCTCACGCACACTTTCAGATCATTCTGCTGTCAAAAAACGTCAAGATCTTATGCACTAAGTGCTTATAATCTATTTGAAGTGAATAGCCAATCAGTTTAGACGTAATGCAATTAGCCCAAATAGAATGTGAAAATTAAACACTACTCAGTAAACTTATTTCGTCATACACCAATGAATACTAGTTTTGTCACAATTCATCATTATGAAACGGTAGATGGGTGATGAAGCAGCATTTAATGTCCTTATCAAAAGTCTGATGGGAAAGCAATTGTTTGTGACAAGGGATAGAATTCGTTGCCTCTTTTAATATGTGGTCCGTGCTTATTAAGTGCTTGCTTTATTAAAGTATTTATCATAATAATGCTCTGAAATAATAAATTCTTATTTATTCCGAACCTAATAATAATAATAGGTTCGAGCCCTATCCGCGGCAAATTCTGGCCAGTACGTGATGAGTTCCCAATAAAGACGCAACCGGTCTACTGGTTGAACTGCCCTTTCTACACTACACACTTATTAGTTTATACTGATAAATTTATTTACTTAATGGGTGAAGTGTTTATATCAAGTTCGCAACCTTGATTATGTTTATTGTATTCTTGTAAAAAGCGTCAATATTCTAAAATGAACATTCAATATAAAATTTTTAATGTGTGTTAATGCGTTCCAACATAATTTCGTTTTAATTCAACCGTCTTAATATATCACAGGAGCTAGTTATTAGCTTTGATTCAATCTATATTTGATTCCTACAATTAAGCAGTGTTGTTTTAAAAATTGAGCCTAGAGATTTTCTAATCTTGTTTCATTCTCCATTTCATTTCTTGATTTTATTTCACAAGATACCCTAAATAATTTTGCTGATTCATTTTGACCACATATCGATATGCGTCGATAAAAATCTAAGTTAATTTTGTGTCTCTTTTTCACTGTATGACATGCAAAAGCTGATCTTTTAAGTTGCCCATATCTACATGCAGTTTTATGTTTTCGTCTTGTTAGAAAGTTTATTAACTAGGATAAGCTTTTTTTAAAAAAATGTTCGTATAATTTATCTTGATGATACGTATTTCAATTTCCCATTTAGTTTAAAGTCCTGTATAAATAGTGTTATTACAATTTACCGACAAAGAAAACATAGAACTAGTACCCTTTAAACTCCCGGAATATATATTATACAGTAAGTTGTCTTTGAAGTTGCATTATCGAAGACTATATATGAAGTTAACTTCACTACCGCTGATATACACAATCGTATAGAAGATGGTACAATCCAATTGTCCCACATTCCTCACCAAAATATACAGTCGCTATAGGGCATAGAACCAGTTCCTACTGATGGGTTGCCGGTAAGCCCAAAACGTATATGAACATGAGATTATACCTTTTGTTCACGCTGGCTTTGGTTTATCCTTCTGGTTCTATTTGAAACACTTGGTTACTAGGTAAACAACACAAAATACACAGTGTCGTGTATATTAATTCTCCGTAACAAACAGATTCTAACTGTTATATCTTCATGCATTACTTATCGTAAAGCTATTGGATAGGATGCCAAAAGTACCCAGAATAGTTTACATAATTTTTGGCTTAAATATTTGGCATTAAGAATCATGTAGGCGATGAGATAATACATTTCTTAATCTTGGCTAATCAAGTGAGCCAACTACAAGTCGCGATCGAAAAGGAGTCACTTCGTATATTTACGGATCTGTACTTAAAATAATTTAAGAAAGGGATGCTTGTATATGTGATACTTACTTAATAGATATGCGGCTCTCAATTCTAGTAGTATTGCAAACATTGTACATGACTGGAAATGTGGACTGCACAATTTCTGTGCAATCACGAACATTAGCTGTTGGTAGCTTTCATCACACAATTATATACACAGTATTATTAAACAATAATTGATTGCGCAGTTGGTGGTAATAAATATTTCAAATCAAGTTTGCGTGCTTGAAGTAAACATCAATCAGATTGTATCTAACCAGACCTCGAACAACATAATAAATCTACCGCTAGTTGCAACGCACTGACCGTTTCGATCTTCTATAGCATCACCAGAGTACGACGGCAAACTGTCTAGCGAGGATCAAACCGCATAGAAATTGTGCAGCCAAAATTTCCAGTAACGAACAATATATGCAATACTACTAGAGGGGAGAGCCGCATATCTAATTTTGCTTTCCATATATATGCAATGTGGTTTGATCCTCGCTAGTCAGTTTGCCGTCGTACTCTGATGATGATTGTAGAAGGTCGAAACGACTCAGTGCATTGCGATTGGCGGAAGTTTTGTTATGTTGTTCGAGGACTGGTTAAATACAACGGGATTGTTGTTTACTTCATGTACGCAAACTTAATTTAAACAATTGTTAACACCACCCGCGCAATCAATTATTGTTTATTTGTATTGTCTATATAATTGTGTGGCTTAAGCTACAAACAGCTAATGTTCGCGACTGAATAGAAATTGTGCAGCCGACATTTCCAGTCATGTACAATGTATGCAAGACTACTAGAGGTGAGTGCTGCATATCTAATTTTGCTTTCCATATATATGGAATGCGGTTTGATCCTCGCTAGTCAGTTTGCCGTCGTACTCTGATGATGATCATGGAAGGTCGAAACGCGTCAGTGCGTTGCGACTGGCGGTAGTTTTGTTATGTTGTTCGAGGATTGTTTAAATACAATGGGATTAGTGTTTATTTCAAGCTCGCAAACTTGATTTAAAGAAGTACGTTACCGTGGTCATGGGAATTCTCAAACATTAGAAAACATTTTAGACATTAGATTCAAGAAGAGTGTTTCAACTTCTATGCTAAGGCGTTAACTTCATGCGTGTGAGTGAAACCAGGCTTTGAATTTACCTTAAAATATAGGAACATAAAACTGCCTGTAATTATAGGCGTGTTAAAAGATGTGATCTTGCCTGTTTTTGTTTCGAAGCATATCGATATTTGGTCGAAATAGATTGAAAAGCTTGATGAGGGTATCTATTCAATTAAAGTTACAGTAGGAATATTAATGAGCTCGATGTGGAGCATAATACTCAGGAATTTTAGGACCCGAACATTGCCAAAAACCAAAGCTGATAACTCGCTCCAGTATAGGAGTTAAGAGTATTGGATTAAGATTTAATTCTACTTGCCCGTATAAATATGTGTTTTATTAATTAAATTTATGCGTATTCAAGATAACATTCATGATAAATTTTTTATGTTAAATGCTGATTATTTACGTTATTTTTATGATCTTTCAACTAGCAGGTTGTACTCCAAATTTGTTTCTATAAATCAAGTTTGTGAACTTGAAGTAAACACCAATCCAATTGTATTTAACCAGTCGTCGAACAAAAAAACAAAAATACCGTCAGTCGCAACGAACTGACGTTTTCTGACCTTCCATGGTCATCATCAGAGTACGACGACAAACTGACTTGCGAGAATCAACCACATTGCATATATATGGAAAGCAAAATTAGATATGCGGCTCTCACCTCTCAATGCGGTTTGATCCTCGCTAGTCAGTTTGCTATCGTACTCTGATAATGATCATGGAAGGTCAAAAGGCGTCAGCGCATTGCGACTGGCGGTAGTATTGTTATGTTGTTCGAGGACTTGCTAAATAAAACGGGATTTTTGTTTAGTTCAAGCACACAAACTTGCTTTAAACAATTGTTACCACCACCCTCTCAATCAATTATTGTTTATTTGTATTTCTATATATGTTTGTGTGGCGAAAGCTACAAACAGCTAACGTTCGGAACTGCATAGAAATTGTGCAGCCGACATTTCCGGTCACGTAAAATTTATACAAGACTACTAGAGGTGAGAGCCGCATATCTTATATTGCTTTCCATATATATGCAATGCGGTTTGATCCTCGCTAGTCAGTTTGCCGTCGTACTCTGATGATGATCAAGGAAGGTCGAAACGCCTCAGTGCATTGCGACTGGCGGTAGTTTTGTTATGTTGTTCGAGGAATGGTTAAATATAATGGGATTGGTGTTTACTTCAAGCTCGCAAACTTGATTTAAAGAATTGTAACCACCACCCGCGCAATCAATTATTGTTTAATTCTAAATTTGTTGTCTAACCTTAAGCAATTTTAACTCTTTACTTTAATAATATATTTACAAATTCGTTATGACAATTCATCCTGACATGAATTTCATACTTTTATAACGGAGCAGCTTGTTTCTCCCTAACTAGTGGGTTTACCAATAATCGCGGTATATCGAGTTGTTAGAATAACATAAATGGTCAGACGCGTGCAAGGCATATATTTTATTTAATCTTAGTAGTTTCACTTAGTTTGATTTTCATGTAATAATGCATATCTAAGAGTTGTGAACGTAATAAAACACACACTTCCACAGGCCCTTGACATATAAAATAACGGTAACAGTTCTGAGATCTACCAATCAGTTTACATGGAAACCTTTAATCGAAATTTGTATTTGAGTTATCGTTTGCATAAAATTCTTCAGTAGACCTCTAAACGTGTATTTCGAAACAAAATTTTTCTAAGAAAAATATTTATAGAAATACAGAAGCCTTTGCGGGCGACACAAATCAAGTATTTATAAGAACATTTTTGATGGTATTATTTATGGATTTAAAAAAAATCATTTCCGCACTCGATTTTCTCCTATCAGATTATTACCTGGCATATGCGCATTAAACCACATTTTCAATAATTGAGTTCTCTTGTCAATAAAAGTATTATTATTGCAAATATTACTAATAACATCTTTATTAGAGTTCTTATTATTAAATGAAGTAGTACTAGTATTCGTAGTAGTTAAATTAGTTTTAGTAGTAGTGGTAATAGCAGTAGAAGAAGAATAAAAATTAGTTATATTAATAGTAATATCAGTAATAGAAGTATTATTTGTATTAGTATAATTAGTAGTAGCAGTAGTAGTAGTTTTAGTAGCAATAGTTGTAGTAGTAGATGAAGAAGACTAAGAAGTAGTATTAGTAGTAGAATCAGTATGATTAAAATAAGTAGTAGCATTGGTATTGATAGTAGTAGCAGCAGTATTAGTATTAGTATTAGTAGTACTAGTATTAGTATTAGTAGTAGTAGTAGTAGTAGTAGTAGTAGTAGTAGTAGTAGTAGTAGTAGTAGTAGTATGTTTTTAGTTGAGTTTATTTTAATTCTTCGTGTTATCGTTTACGTTTTAAGAGTTATTGTTTATGTTGTTTTAGCACTTTAAAGCATATTTTCATATTTTTTAGGACTGCTGTAAAGTTTGGACATCAATGCATGGATTAGTTCAATTCTCATTACGTTACAATTGTTCTCTCAAAGACCATCGCTATCAAACTTATGCAACTCAAACTTCTAAGGCTAAGTCAGGTTTTATAAACAATATAGACAGGAAATCAAGCTACCCTCAAGACACTGCACCTTTCAGAAAAAATGTATTCGAGCTATGGTTTTGCCTTTATGGTCAGCCTTGTGCCATTTGTCAACCGAAGTGTGCTCGTCTCAACAATTCTACCCTACATCGTGACCATAATGCGATGGTGCTTACGTCAGAGAATGGGTGCGAAACCAAAGACACCAAGTTTGCCAGCTCTATATACGATTGTCAGAATGAGTTGAAACCTGATTTGTTAACCAAAAAGGAGGGCGAAGAAAACATTGAAGCGATCGAAATTAATAAAACTTTATTTGCTACCTGCAATCCAACGAATTTGTCTTTCATTCCATCTTTTTCTTCTGATGAAATACGCTCCAAAAAGGTACGAAATGCAAATAAATGGAAAATTGTTAAATGGTAAAACGTTGATATTGAAATTAAATAAAGTCATAATCTATAAAATTAATATATTTAATCTAAGTGCTCGTCCGAAAGGCTAATGTTCAAGTTTTAGACCTAAGTATTAGAATAGAAACAGTCAGCGTTACTTAATCCGCACATAAGTAAACATTTAACCAAGTTGGCGAATGTTTGTATCTCGGCGACAACATTTCTCTCCATGTTGTCCATTCATAAGGCCTGGGCTATTCGACAATTAACGCCCCAAAATTTGCCGCCCACTGCTATATTTAATTTTTTTATATATGAATGGGTGAATGCATGTATTTTCTCTTTAGCACTGTGAAATTTCATTTCTATATATAAGCAACTAAAAAACTTGCAATTTTACTAGAAATAATTAAAGTCCTTCAGTGTGTTTTTTTTAATAAAAAATAATTTTTTTCTCATAAAATTGTTTTTCTGCTTGCACAAACGACAAAAATAAAAAAATTTAAATATTTTCTTCTGTCAACCGTTAGTTTGCTGTAGGAAACCGTTAGACGATTATTTAATAAAGGTCTTTCCATTGCTTGAACATAAAAATTCTTTCATCTATCGCCAGGTGGCTGATTTTGCAAAAATAATTTCCCTAAATACTAGTTTTTTACTGGATAGTGGCATTTGTAACTAGGCATAGAACATAAACTTTTCACTGATAAAGACTTTCCACAGGTTTGTAGTTGACATCTTAATCCTGTGTTACAGCATTTATTTTCCTGCTACAGCTAATATTTCTAATGGATTTTCAAATTATTTATAATTTTGGATAAATACCTTACTCGGAATCCGGTGGTGCTCTATGAATTTCGAATACTTTCTATAAAATATTTACAGCTTGGATTGTATCTATTTAGCATATATCTGCAAAAATCTTCCTATACAACACTTGTAGATAATGTATTTTATAAGGATTCTGAAAAGTAAGTCCTCGAGCTTCATATAAACACCAATTCCATTCGCAAGACAGCAAAATTGCCGTCAGTCAATAGCTTACAAAATTGATTTAAAGAATTGCTACGATCACCCGCGCAACCAATCATTGTTTAATTGAATAATTATATAATGAAATAGAATCTATCCTGCGCTATTTCATGTTATATTAGGGTTCATTAATCACCTTCACCTGGTAGTACACGAATAGTAGTTGCGATAAATCTTCCTTATTCTTTCTTTCTAAACTTAATATACCTGAAGTCATAACCGATTTCAAATTAACAAGAGAAGTATGTTATTATGAATCAAAAGGCTTGACTCATCAATATTTTTTTATTTTTGCGTGACTTCCCATGCTTCTTTTTCGGCTCGAAATATCGAACCGAAACGTTGCTTGTCCACAAAGATTAAACTGTAACACATTTCCAGTTGTTAGTTTGAAAGGTGTTGAAGAGTTAGGAAGAAAAGGACGAATCCGCACTCCGCCAAAAAGAGGCAAATTCACTGCGTACTTTGAAATGGGGATCAATCGGATCTTTGCAAAACTGATAGCTCAAAGCAACAACCTGCTAACGAAATCGCGAACAGTCAACAAATGCTTATTTGAGTATATATATATATATATATATATATATATATATCTCCTTATAATTGGGAAAACACAAATAACAAAGTGGATAAAGGCCATTTATTTCGTGAATACTAATCATCTCTTATACAATTGTACATATTTATACATTTTGGGTTTTCAATTGATTATGCTAGTGGTAACAAATCTGACTCGTTTTTTCTGCTGTTCCTTGTTTTGGCTAGTTGGTGAGTGTGTATGCGTTTTTGTTTGTGTGTATGCGTGTTTGCATGTAAAGGTCATTCTCGCAGTATTGCAAAGTGATGTCTGAGATCTGGTCATTATTGTTTTAATAGCTTGAGAATTAACCATTTGTGCGCATTGTTCACTGTTACATATACAAGTGCTATTTTTCCCGGTATAGTTGATCGTTTCACCTCGTTGCGCAAAGTTGTCGTTTTCACGTGGTAACAACGCCAGTGTGGATTGCTGTGTTAAACGCTCACATTGTTTGGAGACTTCTGTCATCGTATGCGCCTCTGTTATTTCCACTTGAGTTTGTTGCCAATCCGATTGTATGTTTGTTGATTCTAGTCGAGGGCCTGTTTGTTCTTGGCTGGATACTAGTAGATTGTCGTTGAATTTTGTTATTCTTGGCCAGTCGATAAGAATATCATGTTGATGAAACTTTTGAATATTAAGGTCAGGTGCTTGTTGTTTCATGTAAAGGGCTTCATAGATAAATAATAATTTTTCTGATTTTGCTTTATGTAGAATTGTGAAATTGGTTGAATTGACAGGGTGCCCCATTGCCAATATATGATCGGAAATAGCTGATTTTCCTGACGGTGCCAAGCCTTCGTTAATCAATTTCTGTGGCAAATGTTACTGGATTCTGCTTATCAATTGCTTCTTCGTACGTCCGATATATGTGCTGCCGCACATACATAAGAATTTGTAGACTATGAATGATTTGGAGAGAATTGGCAATTGATCTTTGGCATCCAACCTCATGATTCTCTGTGTGCTAAATGTCATATTAACTTTAACACTGGGAAAGTTCTCCTTAGTTATTCTATTCAGCCGCCGTACAATTATTGAGGATGGTACGTCACTTCTAAATGGTAAGTTTTGGAAAAACCTGCTTGACTGTATCCTCTCTAGTGCGAATCTGCCGTGGTCTGAGGTTGACATCAATGAAACGCTCTGGGTAGTTATTCATTAGCAAAATTTTCCTGAGGTAGCCCAGTTCTTCCTCAATCTTTTGTTCAGAGCAGATCTTCCTGATTCAGTTTGCTAGGTTGTGTACTAAGTTTACTAATACTATTACTATTACTTATGCTTCGACTATTATTAATACTACTAATACTACTACTATTACTACTAGTACTAATTATAATAATAATGCTTCTAACAGCACTACTAATAATACTACTGACAATATTAATAATAATGTTAATGCTATTGTTATTAATATTATTCTTTTTATAACTAATATTTTAAAGAGTAAAATTATAAATGATTAAGTGTACTATAACGTAGCATCACTTTCAAAATCCTGGCTGCTAGAATTAGTGATCATAGAAATTACAGTCTAACAACCCTAGATAGTCGTAAAAATAAATTTTTAAACTTTTACTTGTGTCTAATTTTCGCTGATTTTGCTTTAATAAAAGTTTAGGTAAATCGTTTGAAAAGAATGCATAAATAGAGAATAAAGATCATCAACTATTACTGTTACGGAATAGCTTATTGCCTTTGCAATTTTCGTGAGGAAAACACTGTTTCAATATCAAATCTGCTCTACAAAAATAAACTTAAAAATGTAATTTATAAATTTTATTTTTCAGTTTTTTATTAATTATTTTGTGTGTGGAACTGTATTAGATTAAATTAATTTGTCTGCGGTAATTTAAAATGTTGTTAAAATTTTATACTTTACATATGCAACTGTTTAAATATTATCTAAGCATTTTGCTTCAGGTCAAATAATTTTTATCCACCATCAGAAAAGTTGTAGCCGGAATGCGCGTCTAAGCATGACATTATTACTAAGCTGATGATTAATTTAGGGGTTTCAATTATACACGCCAGCCAATCGAAATGAACTATGCCAGAATGAACATGAAAAAAATATGGAATGAATTCCTATGCGAGTTTCCAGGAACGATAACATGTCAAAAAACTTTGAAAACGTGGTGCCTTTTCTATAATGTCAACTTGGGAATGGCTAGTTGGACTGCAGGTCCAAAGGGATGCCATATAGGCTCCACCCAATAGAAAGGCTAACCAAGTGACATTTTAGTATATAACTGCAAATCGTGTGTAGAATGCGGCAGACTGGCTCAGCGGTTAGAACACTAGATTCGAAAGCAGACGTGCTCTTTTTTTAATCATTTGCATATATGGTGCCAATGCGCGTACCCAATTATATTGGATCTTCGAGTTTTCGTATGATTCATTTGCGAATACTGATTCGATTTGTCTTCAGGTGAAATTTTTTAATACATTGCACTTCTATTACTATTGTACCCAGAAAGGTTTGCAAACAGCAATTTCTGATTTTAAATCAAATGCATAGCAATTAGGTAATGAAATACAAATAATAAACAAAATAAATATTAAAAAATTGTTTTCAATAAAATAATTATATCAACAAAGAAATTGAAAGGAGATATTGAAACAGATGTGCATGACCGATCATAGTCTGTGTTTCGCAAGTCGGTTATATATTCTACTAAGCAAAACCCAATTCCGGATGACAGGTAACCTTTGACATTTGTGTGTGAATTTCGGGCTATTATACACCATATTTTCTACAGAGCAATCTATTTTTAAGAATCTCAAATAATAAACTGAATAATTAAATGATTAGCCGCGCAAGCAAATAATAAAAGATTCCATGAAATTTATAATTCAGTTGATAAATTGGAATGTATCATAAATGATTTCCGTTGTATTAAACCTACAGAAAATGATGGATGTACGGTTAAGCAATGTGGTTTTCGTCCCGTATTCTGTTTATACCATTACTAGTTTATTTATCGTAGAATAGATTATAGCAATTTCTTTTAAATCCTAGCAGTTTTAGAAATGAACATAACCTAGTTTGGTGTAAATTCGTTATGAGGGACGTTATTGTGTTATATTAAAAGTTCGAACTATTGACTTAATTGATAGAGAAGTAAAAAAATCTGCTTTCTAAATTTGACAATAATGTCCTTTTCTATGCAGATACGAATTAAAATTTTTGCTTTCTAATCGCAATTACATTGTTTGATAAATCTTAAGGTAAGTTTGTCAAATCAGAAGTGGTTCTTAATGATTTTGCGTGGTAGAATTTCGTCCTGTGCAAAATAGAGAGCGATTCTCTCAGTGTGGATCCTAATAGAGTTATTTGAGTGGCTTTATTCATTAACATGACTTTTCGTGTTGTTGACTTTTATGAATAGTTAATCAGTTGTTCAACTTAATTCAATAAATAAGTTAAAAAACTTTCAATGGGATATTAATCGCACATTGCCTTATTAATAACATTACTGCAACTTTACTCATGTACTGAGTAATGTTTATTATAGAACATACATTAAAAGCCCTAACGTAGATAACGTGCGTTAAGCTAATGAATAGCTTGATATTTAATTTTATATTTTTAATACTTTAGGATGCCAGCGAATTCAGGCATATGTGTTTACATGAAAATGCATTTCTCTGTCATTCGTTTGGTTCTACAGCACCTACTTGTCCAGATCAATTGGATTCCCTATCCCACTTAAAACGCGGAGATCATTTAGACGATGATGAGTTGAATAAGAGTGGACGCAGTGACAACTTCCTTCAACCATCGTTATCTGACAATCTTCCAGATGACGCAATATCTGATTATTTGTTTGATGTTCCACTGCAACCCGCTATTTGGTATCCATTAGAGGTGGAAAGGGTAATGAATTTTGTTTACGGTTTAATTAACCATTAATTTTTAGTCTATTTCGTTATTGCATTTACCGTTGATGTTCTGGTTGAAGCAGTGATAATAAGTTGATGCAGCAAGGCTGAAATAAAAATTAAGAAAATATACATTTCTGTCTTAATTTGCCATAAAATTTAAAATATTCTGTTTTGGTGTAAAGCCGATAATTTCAAATCTGCTAAACGATCCTGATAAAACTTAGATAATCAACAGGATTTTTGCAACTATTGAATAATAAGTCATTAAATAAAAATGATCTCTTATTCAATTGTATTTGGCGAACAATTACCGTTAAATATATTTTGCAAAACCATGAGGCATCATTAATTTAAACGAAATATTTTTAAATATTCTTTTTGAAAATGTGCAAACTGACGGCTTGTAACAATAGTCCTAAGCAGTTTTTCGTATATTTTGACAATTTTTTGCTCTTATTGTTCATATGTCCGTAGTTACCGGGCCATGTCTAATTGCATTAAATGTTTTTAATCTACTTAATTATATAACAATGAAATAATATGTAAGCTTGTTCTGTGCCAAAATCTAGTTTTTGATTTCCTATATTTACATTTACGTATGGGTAGTTCCGTATGCTGATTTAATTATATTAGAGGGTACGCTAATGCATTCAAATTAAAGTATGCTTCAGGACTTTATTACGGTTTTCATGAAGTTTTATAAATAATATTATTGTTTGTACGATTCATAACCTAAGAACGAATGGATAATAAATTTAGTTAGTTTCACTTATCTGTAGCATCTACACTTAGGCAAACTTTCCTAAGTCCTAAAGTCAACTGATCTGCATCCTCCCATTTAATGTTATTATCTCTTATATCAAAATAATACTTATTAAAATCTGTATATTACAACAGAATGCGATTGCTCATCGTCTCACTTATTTCCGCAGGTTGCCTTCATGAAATTGAAGACCTTTTAAACAGAGAACCCTATCAATTTAACGGTGATAAATTTGAGATTCTTCCCAAGATGGCAATAGAAAAATAAATTTTGGTCAATTCAATATTTTATTATCAACATTTTGCAGATAAATTTGCAAATGAAGGAAAGCGGTATGGCTGCACAAAACAAAAGAAAAAGCGTACCTTTCATCATCAAATTTTCAAAAAGTATGATTGTTGAAGTCAATAAATACAAACTATAAACTTCAACAACTTTAAACAAATAAAATTCAAAATATATTCCAATATTTACAAGACTATGTTTAAGAACCCAGCGATAACTTCAAATGTCCAAAAAATGGATTAAGTTATTCATTGGGAGTTATCGATCTCCAAAATCTTATTGTGAGCGAACTATTATATATTCTTATTATTGCCTGTTTAGTTCAATGCCTTGAATTTATAAAAAGCATAAGCAATAAAATATTTTTCTTATTGAATTTACCTCATTCTGAAATTCTAATTATAATATTATTCATGATGAATTATATTACCTTCTAATTTTCGGTAGTAACTGACAAAAATACCCTCTTAAAATAAGTATGGTTTGAGCTCACTTCATTAATTTATAAATTTGTCTTAAGAACGAATATTTATTATTATCTACGGGCCTGTATATTTAAAAATAGCTCTATTTAATAATCAATATTAAAACAAATTGAATAATACTTGAAAACTTACAAGTAACTCACCTCAGCATAAATCATTGTCAGCCGGTTTTGATATGTATGCAGACTAAATCTTTGCACAGACCAAAATGTAGACACAAATTGTCAAGACCCTGGTAACTCAGTTCATCAATGTATCTTGTCGCAAATTTTATTTTCATTTAGTTCCGTTTACATACAGGTATAATCCGCTGTCGATGGCAATGATTTGTATTATTGCACTTAACAATTTTGTTGTGCACATACGCTAATACTCAATTATACACTACTTGCATGCTTAAGGTTTCTTCTTCAATAAACTTATTTATAAAACGAGTGAATTATGCTTAAGGTTATTATAAAATATATTATGCTCTAATTTATTTGCTTATTTATATAATTACTTATTTATGTATTATTAGAGTATTTTTAATCGTAATTGCAACACACAGCAGATGTTCGAGGTGATACCTCAATTGACGGTTGTGTGACAATTAATAATACTCGTAGGTCGGTAAAATATTGATTTCTTTGCATTTCCTGGTGTACAGCCTGTTTTTTTAGTTGATTAATGGTTTCTCACTGGTCCCGTGGCAATGAATACGTCCCTACATTGCTTGTCAGGTAATGCTTGTGAATGAAGATTTGCCGATTTTTTACGAATTTTCTGATTTCAATTCCAAGCCCACCATAAGATTTGACACCATACTCACAGAAAAAACAACTTATGGAAGGTTTGTACACCAAACTATTTAACCCGTATTTTATACATCACAGCTTCCTGACTCTCAGCTGACATTAACAATTGTTTTTGGTCATCTACTATGTCCCAGCGTCATAAAATAAATTTTCTTAGGAAATTTCACATTGGTTAACGGTTCTTTTCAAAGAATGTTGTGACATGGCTTGTATGTTTTAAAACCAAAGCAGGAATTCAAAATACACGAAATAATCGCAGACTAGAAACAATGCGCCTTTCAACATAACAACCACTTTCAAAACATTTAGCTTCAGACTGTACCGAGTTACAATTTTCTGCTTACAAACTGTGGATCTCTAGGACTTGTTTTACTTTCTCTTAATATGAGAGTTTTAAGGCTTATTACAGTTTAGAATGCAGAACGACGCTGTTTTGTACTTCACCGCATTAAACGGATCTCAACAAAACCACATATTCTGCATAATAATATAGAATATCCAATGATACATACTTGTCGAATGCCGGAGCCAATGCCAAATGGTTCTAAAATTCCCCTATCAGTGAAAATATAAGCCGAAGCAACATTATATCAAACTTTAACTAGCCGGACGATTTTAGGCATGACGCTAAAAATAAAATTATCTCGCCATAATATCTCGTTCGTCACAAAGTCGATATTAGTTCAATTACCTAGGAGAGTAGAGACGGCGAATCGCAGATGCCGATAGCCAAATTTGATAATGCAACAAAGAGCACACATTTGGTTCATATATCGCATTCCAGGTCGAAACCATACCTTGGTTTTCCGCATATTTAAATTTGATGTCCATATATATTCAATGCGATCTGATCCTCGATAGTCAGTTTGCCGTCGTACACTGATGATGATCATGGAAGGTCGAAACACGTCAGTGCGTTGCGACTGGCGGTAGTTTTATTATGTTGTTCGACAACTGGTTAAATACAATGGGATAAGTGATTACTTCAAGCTCGCAAACTTGATTTAAAGAATTGTTACCACCACCCGCGCAATCAATTATTGTTAAATTGTATTGAATATATAGATTTTCATAGTTTAATTCTCTCGACTTTCAAAATGTCTCTTAAAGATAACAGCAGCGACAGAACATTGGCCTTCTTACACTATTTTCTGAAGAATTTATCTACTGAGATTTAGGAAATATGCTCGTATAGATAATTCGCAATATTTGTATTTTCAAAATTGAAGGATTTCCTGGTTAATTTTTAAAGCCGCCGGCTTCTCTTTTCCTGATAAAACAGCACGTATTTGCGATGTCACGCAAAGTAGGAGTTTTAATTTCAATCGCAAAATACAATTGATGGAAACTTCTTGATGATCTGTGTTTTAAAACCTAAAAGTGCACGTACTTCCGCAATAGAATGACTACTGCAAATATATAGAATTTTGAATATAATTTGAAGAGTTTTTATATTCTGATAACGCATCAATCTTGTTGGAAAAATTAAGCTAGTGTTCACTAATATTTTCTTCACAGTTGCAAAAAACTACTTGAAAGGCTTACTAGTCAGGGCGCAATGTCGTCTTATATTTGTAGCAATTGGCGCCTGTGGTGCATTTTTTAAAACTAGTATAAATGAAAAATATGTTTTGCAGTTATCCTTTGCTAACAAACCGAGGCTTGCTTAAGTTTTAGCTCCATACTATTATAATCTCTATTTGTTTAGCTAGTGAACGTATTTTTAAGTTTCTCAGTAGAAACGTAGATTTCTCTGAAATTTTGCTACATTTTTGTTCTCGTATTTGCTTTACACTATTATAGGCGTTTTACCTGCTACATTTTCAATTGGAATTTTAATTGAATTCATACGGTTATGATAATCTGATAAGATCCAATGATTGAACCAGTAGACCACTTGCGGTACGCACATCTTTCCTGAATTCAGGACAGCCATCATCTGCTTACCAGAATATGGCCATTCTAACACAATTGTAGGTTACTATTTCATCTATATGGTTGATGTCTCCGCGCCTTGTGTTAGACTATACAGAAAAGAACAACTCATTATAACCTTGTTAAGGCTGAGGGTAAGCTTGGAGAGACTGGTTCCGCTGCTGAAGACATTTTTCGGTCAACTTATATCTTACTTATGATCTATTTTTCAGGCTGTTATGACCAGACTTGATGTTTCTATTTCCGACAATCTTTAGGAAATCCAAACACCACTCAAAGTTAGTGGTTAAATTCAGAAGCTCTTTAAGAATTGATCATTTTCTGTGAGGGTTGACATATACGCGCTTAAAACTTCCAGTAGAAGATAACCTACGCAGACCTCAAAAGCTTCTATTGACCTCCAGGCAAGAATAGATAAGAAAATAAAATAGCAGTCTAGATTCCTCTTTCACTAAGACGGAATCAGAACCGGATTTCCTATTTGCTAGGTCACTAAGATGTCAGCTTTGAAATATGTGGACCGATTCTGGTATCATGAAGACAGTCAAAATGTATACCACGATTTTGTAGTTCGCCATTTGTTAGAGAATGCATAGTTCACTAGCCAAGAGCTTTGACAATCTAAGAGTCAATAGATAAACTTTCCTTGTGTTGAGGCTGCACACGAGGACAAGCAGACTTAGCTAGAAGTCCACTGTGTATACGTTCGTGCGCTTAATGCTCTTTTTCATTGGAGCTAGTGTCACAAATCACTTTTAGCCTAGCTATTACTAGATTTCGTGCATGTAAACATCATTTCTATCAGTGGAGCATAGAAAATAAACATGACGCTAACCAACATCAAAAGGACGGGGCTATTTAACACCAGATTTAATTTCTTTCATCCTGAGATTGTTAATTTCTGGCTTATTAATTGCAGCCATAATAATGAAATGTTTAAATATTTAACAAAATTTCCTTTTCTCTTCACACATAGATCGGATGCAAATAATTTTCTAAACGTTGAAATATCAAACGGCTAATTGCATTTTTCAAACGAAATTACATATGTCAATTATAGTATCAAAATGAATACATTTTTTAATTAATTTATTCAAGGTTGCGATCTTGATATAAACACATGACCCATTTGGTACATACATTTGTCAATATAAACTAAGTATTGTATAGTGTAGAAAAGGCAATTAATCGTTATGGGGAACTTATCATGTATTTTCCAGAATTTACCGCGGACAGGGCTGGAACTTGTTTAATTGTGTAAAAACCTAATTAAAAATCAGCGATAATTTTGTGCATAATAACGATTGCAAATTTACGAAATAATTCTGTTTTCTGCTACCCATTAAATCGGTTTCTTTAATTTTTCATACTAACTCTGTGACCTTTCTGTATGCCTCTGTTCTTTTTAATTGCTCACTAATTCGCCAGATCACATTTTGCTCATGTACAGATATATTTGCAATTAATGTACTTTTTTATGCTAATAGCCTGTAAGGATGCAATCGTGGGTTAAATAAGCTCTTAACATCCTTTAAAATAATGCTTTTATTTCTTGAATTACTGATAAATATCTTTATCTAGCAAATGTAAGGTTTTTTTCCGATAGGTTTAAGAAGACCAATGGATAAAATATTGCGATGTATAATTATGTAAACAAATGCATAGACAAAGATCCGTCTTACGCAAGGTTGACTACGGTTCAGCCTAGGGACCGTATATATTTGTAAAGATTTAATAGTCTTCCGCTAGACAAATGGAGGACTAATAATGACAAAAGGAATTCCACATTTCGCATATTGTCGATTATTATATTCTGGTACGAAGAATGAAGCTTCGTCAATCGCCTTCCTCCATAGACTCTATGGAACTAATTCATTAGCACAGAAAATTATGAAAGTTATTAACGAAATTTACTTGAATATGAAAATTTAAATTTAATTTGTGCAATAGTATCGGCAAGGTTTTAAAATATTTTTGCTGTACAGCTATTAGCGACTAACCTATCTTGAGATTTTAATACAAAACTTTCTGTTGCGCGATACTTGATAGCACTCGTAGGTCAGTAAAATCTTGATTCCTTACATTTACAGGTGCATAGATTTTTTTGGCCATTGATTAAAGAGTTCTCACTGGTCGCGTCCACAATAATTTTTCTGAAATTGTTTATGAGCCAATCTTTTCCGAATTTTGCAAATTTTCGGACTTCATTTCAGGTCCCATCTTCAGCGTTGACACGATAGTCACGGAAAAATCAATTTGTTGAAATGTGATAACCTCATTCACGACGGATCTATTAATATTTATTATACTACCTAAGCTATTGTTTTTTCTGCTCCTATATCCACTCTTAATACCTATTCTTCCAAACTCACACTTATTCACGGAAATACCCACACATCCCCACACACCCCCCACACAAAAAACCTATACACACACGTATGTACTCTAATCTAAATTAACATTCATGGAATAAGTACAAGCAAACCATATTTCCTGACCTAAACATCGATTTATTTAATGATTTTTCTGAAGCGTAGAAGTATCAACAAAATTTTCATTGTATTTATATTGCAATAATTCTCAATTCTCTGTTTACCTAATCTCCTCCTGTGTGTTATTTGTTATAGAGAGACAGAGATAAGTAAAATTATGGCAACGACCTTGATTTCATGCTTGACCTTTCATAGTTTTATAATTTCGATCAAGTATCTTTATTGAATAAAGGGCTTTCACTTAAACGATATATGGTACTTTTAATCTGATGACGACAAATTTTAATCTGGTTATTTGATGAAAAATTGTGTTGAACTCACTCTGAACCTTTTCGCGGAAGACAAAACAAGAATCTGTATTGCATTGTCAGATCATAAGAAAAAGTTTTTTTATTTATTATTAAAATTTATTTATCTGGTCAATTATCTTGCTAAAAATAATCTTAGATATTATTTATTCATTTACATATTCACACAACGGTAAATTTGAAACCGGTAGCCCAGAACTGCATTGAAGCCCATTTGCCTTGTTGAGATAAAGGTATAAATGAATTTGATTAACTTATTTGATCTAAAATATAATTATTAAAAAGCACAACTTATCCGAATGAAGAGTTCATTTTATTTTTTAGCTAAAGAAATTATAAAAACATACAAATGAATTTTTTGAACCAAATCATTTCTATTTTTAATTAAATACACATTGAAAATCACAAAAATTGGGTCAAAACAGATTAACTCCGATGTAATCTTTTTAACCTATCAAGATGTATTGAATTAATAATGCATCGATATTACCAGCGGTGAATAATTTATTTAGATCTAGTTTGCAGACGTCAAATTATTACCAATCGCATCATTTTATTCCGTCTAGAAATATGGCAAAGCTAGCGTCAGTCACACGTACGGGTGCGTTCCAAACCTCACTAGTCACCATCTTAGTTCTTCGAGGATTGGGAGTTAATGTCCATATAAGAATTATACAATGTGTAATAAAAAACGCACATTTTCTGTGTTAATTATTATTAATATCCGATACAACACCATGTAACAAATTGCTATACGCAATCTCATAAAATAGAATTAATCTTAATTAGTAATATTTCAAATCTTCGCTACAAACTTGGAACCAATATCAGCGTATACGAAAATAATCTAATCTCATTACTTGAAATTGATAGCTTTGAAAATTACCAAGTAGAATAAATATTTCAAAAAGGCAAATTTACCAACTTCTAATCTGAAAATGATTTTGTTACATGGCCTAAAATTGCGCAAAACACTGGCTAATTGTGATCCATAACGCTTGGTGTCAATTGATTAATTTTCTTCACTCTAAATATCAAATCTAATTTTGAACAACAATACAACTAAAGCAGATAAGCTATTATGAATCTGTCATCATTATCATCATTATCATTATTATTATTATCATCATCATCATCAACATCCAAATCCATAAAAAAGCCAAAATTGATTAATGTTATACGGCCATATATCCACACGAAGCGAACATTGTAATTCGTTTTGTTCATGGTTAAGTTTGGATTGTAACAGAACACTTGGTTGCCCATTCCTAGTGAGAATGGTTTTTTTACGGAGTTTTCCTTCTCGCTAATAATTTGTGTCTGTTGAAAGAGTTAATGTTTAAATGAGCCGTCTAAATACAAGATATAACAAATTTATCATTACGTCCAATTTGAACGAAGATGAAAACTTGTTTAATACGAATCGTAAAAAAATAATATTTTCAATTTTGTGATTTTAAACTAATCGTACTATAAATCTCGCACTATTATTTACTATTTCTATACGTCTTTTACTGTTAATTCAGCAGTTATTATTTAAAAGAGGATTTAGTCTACATTAAATCATAAACGGAGATCTGAATCTACCCTAAAAATGGGTGCTGTAGAGCCTATGCCAATAAGGCCGCAATTATCAGGCGTGTTCACGCAGCCCTTCTTGCTAGTATATAGTTGTAGATTTTATCAACCAAGCGTATTTTAGTCCTTGCGTGTATTATCAAGAAAGTGTAAGTAAATTTTCATAAATTGTTTTTCATACATGGTTTCTTCTCTAGAGATGACGAGAATCGTACATAAGAAAGTGTCCTAATGTAACTGATTTGCTAGTACAGGTTTGCTTCCGCTTAATGCCTATCGGTGCTTAGATGTCAGTTACATATACTTATTTTGGCATTTAAACCCATTTAAGTTTGAATAGATAAAATATTGCAGTTCTTGTAGTAGCTGTGTTAGGTCAAATGTTGCAGATTATGATCAGTAATTTGTTTACATCATTTTCTTTTATAATTCTGTTTTTAAACAACAGGTTTTACGCAAGATTTTTGCATCTATCTCTGGAATTTTAATGCCAAAGCTGAAAACGTCTTCGTATTCGCGTCTGAACAATTTACAACTATTGCCCACACAGGTTACTCGGCAATTGCAAGGTAAATCTCAGTCAAAAGCTGGGAAATCAATGATGCATTTAAGAAATTCTCCAATCACAGAAAAAAGCGGTGGTAAATCAGCTCATCTGATAAAATGTGATCACAAATCTGATCACATTAATACGGCTAATAATGAAAACGAACCAAATTTACCTATCAGACTATGTGAATCATTTGATAGGCTCCCAGATTTTCCCGTGAAGCTGCAGCGTCATCCTGAAAATTTCGTAGGCCAGGATAAAACCTACAACGCCGCTAAATCGCCTGTGAATGAAAAATCTAGTCCAATTGCTACACAATGTAGGCAAGTTAATATGATAAACTTAATCTTGACATAAAATGGTATTTTTCCACTAAAGTTATCGCTGCGATACGAGACTGTTATAAACGCATAATCCTTTTCAATTTTCTCAATATGGCTAGCAATTAAAAGTCCGTTTGCGAAAATGGATTTGACTTTCTATAGCGTGTACATTGTGGTCAATATCACATTGTATTCAATACGATTAATAAAAAGGATGAAATACCGCATGAATCATAAATGGAGCATGTTTAACTCCTCCTGGTTTTCTAGAGTTATACAGATGATTATCGATTTGAAAAATGTTCTGTGAATACCATCAAGTTAACGTTATTGGTAGTGGTCAAAACGTAATAGCAATAATTTTTCAATAAAATTTAAAATCTCGAGTAACTTTTGATATTTCGTGTCTTTACCGCTTACAAACGTCATCTTTCTACCCAAATAGAATAACAGTTCAGTAGTCATTCCAAGATTGATTAATTTTTATTTCTATTTTTCAATATAACTCGAAGGGAAAAAGAGTTTCTACCTGATGACAGGTGGACCCTAAAAAAATAAAACGGTAATGTTCTATTGAAACTTTTCGGTTAAAAATGTGGTAAACTTTTAGTTTTCTTGAAACAGGTAAGTAGTTGGCAGTTAATACTGCTGCTCAATTTTACCTTTAGGCCATACGAAATGTACTGGCTATACAAATAGTAAGGATAAAGGTGAATAACGACACTTCAAAATTAATATATGTAAATATTTTTGCATTATATGCTCTTAGGAAGTCAAAAGTAGATCCTTTGGCTGTTTGGTTATGGAGTTCCAGTTTTTATTAAAGCCAAATGAAGTAGAATTCAGGATTTCCGTTTATGCATACACGTATGTTTACTGGGTCAAAATCGTTATTACTGTTAGTGTAAGCCGTTAAAAAACAGTAAAATGTGGTATAAATAAATGTGCTCGTAAACTTTCGATATTTTTTCCATAAGGACATATGAGATTGAGTTTCCAATTCTGCTGATATATTTGTTAATCGATTTTAAATTTGATACTTTATAGAGTTTTTAGATAAATAATACGCATTCTACACGTTTTAATTATCACATAAAAGTTTATTTCAGAGGTAGATACTATGTTTAGTTTTCATATTAAATGAAAATCTAAAGTCGCTTACCTATTTCAAAATAAGTAGATTCGCTTGATTGTCTTGTAACATTTTGTCCCAATATTCTAAATAATGTTTGTGCATGCGATCATGCGTATTCCTAGTCCTATCGTGGTGAAATCGAAATAGCATTGCCAGCAAAAAATGACAGATTTAAAAGAAAATCATGTGACGGATGATTGGTTAAAGTTTACTGGTCTTCATGCCCCAACGTGTGCATTCTCTGGGTTTTCATACAAAGGCAATTGATTATCCAAATCGAAAACAGCTTATTCGCCGTCAGAATCTCACAAAATTTTCTGAATGCCATTATTATTTCAAATAGCTATATGTTTAATTAAATTGAATTTTGTCCAAGGTTGTTGCCTCATTTATATATTAGGGATCCGGGGAACGATGCATAGATAACGAAATACACAGGAAAATGCACATCTTTCAACTGAAAGTGAAGTTGCATATCGCAATTTAAAATAAATTTTATTCTAATTCTAACTAGAAAAAGAGAAAACAGCAGCAGATATACACAAATCTTTGTTATTCAATAAGGACAACTTTTTTTATTAAAAAGAATATATACAAAGCAGTACATTATTTTATTTAACCAGTCGTCGAAAAACATAACAAAATTACCGCCAGCCGCAACGCACTGACGCGTTTCGACCTTCCATGATCATCATCAGAGTACGACGGCAAACTGACTATCGAAGATCAAACCGCATTGAATATATATAAAAATCAAACTTAGATATGCGGCTCTCACCTCTAGCAGTCTCGCATACATTGAACTTGACTGGAAATGTCGGTTGCACAATTTCTATGCAGTCACGAACATTAACTGATTGTAGCTTTCGCCACATACATATATAGGCAATACAATTTAATAATAATTGATTGCACGGGTGGTGATAACAATGCTTTAAATCAAGTTTGCGAGCTTGAAGTAACCACCAATCCCATTGTATTTAACCAGTCGTCGAACAACATAACAAAACTACAGCCAGCCGCAACGCACTGACGCGTTTCGACCTTCCATGATCATCATCAGAGTACGACGGCAAACTGACTATCGAGGATCAAACCGCATTGAATATATATGAAAATCAAAGTTAGCTATGCGGTTCTGACCTCTAGCGGTCTCGCATGCATTGAACTTGACTGGAAATGTCGTCTGCACAATTTCTATGCAGTCACGAAAATTAACTGATTGTAGCTTTCGCCAATACATATATAGGCAATACAATTTAACAATAATTGTTTGCGCGGGTGGTGTTAACAATTCTTTAAATCAAGTTTGCGAGCTTCAAGTAAACACCAATTCCATTGTATTTAACCAGTCGTTGAAAAACATAACAAAACTACCGCCAGCCGCAACGCACGGACACTAGCAAACTTGATTTAAAGCATTGTTACCACCATCCGCGCAATCAATTATTATTAAATTGTATTGCCTATATATGTATGTGGCGAAAGCTACAATCAGTTAATGTCCGTGACTGCATAGAAATTGTGCAGCCGAAATTTCCAGTTAAGTTCAATGTATGCAAGATTGCTAGAGGTCAGAGCCGCATATCTAACATTGATTTCCATATATATTCAATGCGGTTTGATCCTCGATAGTCAGTTTGCCGTCGTACTCTGATGATGATCATGGAAGGTCGAAACGCGTCAGTGCGTTGCGGCTGGCGGTAGTTTTGTTATGTTGTTCGACGACTGGTTTAATAAAATGGGATTGGTGTTTACTTGAAGCTCGCAAACTTTATTTAAAGCATTGTTACTACCACCCGCGCAATCAATTATTATTAAACTGTACATTATTTTCTTGCTGATTTTAAAACACAAAACCTTAAGCCCTTTTAAAAAATTAAATCTAACTTGCGTAAATTAAAAGGCTGATTTACGTTAGAATTAATACTTACATAAAAACGTGATTTAGTTTAAATTTCAGTTATTACTAGATAAAATTATTTATTATTATACTCGATTTTATTGCAAGTTAAAAACTAAGACCCAAAGAAGATCCTATTCTGATACGCAACTCGGGGTTAGACCCAACGTTTCATATGACCGTTTACTTTCGCTATTGGACGATTGCTCTCAATTGCTAAACTTTGATGTGTTCTAGGCTTTAAGCCCGGACTAGAACAGAGTGACGACTGCTTACAATGCTAAGGATTTGCCAATGTATTGAATTAAGTAAACTTTATAAAAATAGAACAGTACCGATTACATATGCTCAAATTAATCTCAATTCAGAGTGTTATTAACAATATTTTTAAACAAATTTACACTTTTATATCCATATACATATTTATTTTAATTTCAAATTTGCATAAAATATTTCTTATACAGTAGGCGCATTAATTTTTATTTTATAAATATGCAAATGAATGAGTGTAGTTTATTATTTAAAAAGATTTATAAGAGTCGAAAAGATAAATTTTCTTCGTCAAACAATTTACTGTTTAGTCTCTAGTTATTATTAATATATCTAAATAATTTGAAACTAAATTAAATATATAAGTTTGATCTTGTGACGTATTGGTTTATCTAGTTGAATGTTTTTGTATAAGTTTTAATAATAAATGTCGTAATGCAAAACGAGCTAATTTAAAAAAATTACCATAAACCTAAAATTTGTACCTCAGAGACAATCTATGGAATTCAAAATTTAAAAAAGAATTTAGAATAATTTATTCCCTAGCGATGATTATAGATTGGCGCAATCGATGAAGAGCAGAATACAGCTTGGTTGAATTATGTTGAAATTTATGACACTCATTCTCGATGTACAAGAAACAATGATCAGTGTATATAAGTCGGTGTTGTAAGCAGACCATGGGAAGAAGAAACGCATTAGTAAGTGTAATCGTCGCTAGATTTTCTTTTGTGATATTGATTAAATGAAACGGTATTGGTGTGCATCTCAATTTTTCACATTCTATTTAAAGAATTAGATTTAGTATTTAATTTCTATTCAAAGCGGCCACTGTAATCAGATAATTCTTATAGGACTGGGAGAATATGCAAAAGGCGGCTTGAACAAATGATGAGTTCTCGTGTATATACGAGCGGTGTGCTAACTAACTAGTCAACAATAGAAGCTGAGACTATAATATTAATGAAAATTTTATTCGATCGCTAAAAATGGCACAAATTTCTGGTGAAATCTTCCTATATAACGTGATCGAATATGTTTGGTTTGGGGCGCAGTGCAGACTTGTAGTAGTGTGGTACCATTTACCACCTTTTGTTTATTCAGACTTCGACATATTCTCGTGCTTATTGGCGAAAACGTCATGTCTAGTAAGTTAATGAAATTGTTCGCTGCGACCAAGAATATATTAATATTACATTTACTCATTTTAGATCTTAGCCCTGAAATTACCTATTGTGATAATCTTGAATGGCTGTCAATTAATTTATCTAGGGACTCATTGTAACAATTCTACACAAATTACTTGTTTATAAAAATTAGTGCAAATCTTATGGTTTATTTGTTTAAAGTGAAAAACAAATATTACGCAAAAATGCTAAATTTAATAGTACCGAAATACTGCCGTTTTATTATGAATTAGGTGTTGTCTACATAGCAACAAATTAGTTCAAATAGGAACAGTAGAATAAATGATATTCAACATGGTCAAAAGGTATAACCCCACGTATACGTACGTTTCGCACTTATTGGTGTCTCATCAGTAGACACCAGTATAGTCAAGGAATGTGGGACAACTGGACAGTAAAATACTCTATACTATTGTTTTTACTAGCAGTGGTGGAATTACTGTTGAATTCATCTATATGGGTTGGGTCGTTTATGCGGTTTCCCACAAAATTTATTATGTGTATCATCCAGCTGAGACTTAATTATCCGTATCCCCGCAATCAAGGTTTTCATCTGTGCAGTCAATCCTCTTTCTACGTTTTATAATCTGTCAGAAGCCATTTGGTTAATCTTCAAACAATTACTTTATTTTTAATCAATTTTATATATATATATATATATATATATATATATATATATATATATATATATGATTTTGCTCGTATAAAGTACATCCATTTAGTAAATCAAAAGTACAAATATTTATTATTTTATGTTCACTTCTGCGGTCTCAAAGGTGGTTATTTCTACATCTTCTCGCACCCCTTAGGAGTCGGCCTTTATAACCTGCTTCAACGATCAAGTGCGACAGCTCGTGGTCCATTGGTCATGTTAGCGTCAACTGTGTTGTCATCTGCGTCCAACCTTTCCACACGATACAGTCCATCATTGTCAGCCTGTACTGTCATGAGCTAGACCTTCGCGACAATGACATAGTCGCCGTCACGTAGGCGAGTGCGTGTAGGTCGTCTTACGTAGGCTTGGGGCTGTTTTCCGCCTAAATATTCAATTAACTGTTTTAGGCGCTCTTGAATATCGGCTGTAATGCAGCGCTCATGGGATCCTGGGATTAAGGGTTTACGTGGCAGTCTAATATGCCCTACATAGACCGTGGTTGTTGGAGCAAATCCTGTAGCTTTTGATGATGTAAATCGCATATCCCGCTCGATCAAATGTAATTTGTCTCTTTAAGATACCGAGCTCTCTTGACACTAACAACGCAATACCTCTTCCATAGTCCGGTGTGCACGCTCAGCCGTCCTTTTCCTCTGCGGGTGGTAAGTGGCTGCACAGGAATGTTTTATGTCAATGTCCTTGTACCTTTGAATAAATTGCCTCGACTCCAACTGTGTGCCTTGGTCAGTAACGATAAATTGTGGCACACTAAATCGATTAAGCCATCGCTTCTATAAGCACTTGATAATCTTCTTTGATGTGATTTTCTTCTGTGGTAAAAACTCGAACCATCTGGTAAACTTATCAACAATGGAAAACACGTAGGCTACCCCGCCACGAGCTACCGTCAGTGGACCTACCATTTTAATATGCAGAAACTGGTTCCGTGCATTGGAATTGACAGCAATCTCAGTGAACTTTTCTCTTTTTTATCACTACGTTGACATGTAGTGCACTGTTGACATTAACTACGAAATTCTTTGGACATGACAGGCCAATACAGTCGCGACTGCAATGTCTCAATGATGCGCTCGGTGTCGGGATGTCTCAACGTTTCATGCCAGAAGGCTACCTATTTTGTTCTAATAGACCTCGGCACAAAACATTGCACTGTTTTTCCTTCTTTTTGCACCAATAGGCTGTTTTACAAACTCAAAGTTTTTTACGGTACGGACACCACTGAGCCGTTTTTTTAACTGATAAACTATTTCCTGGCATGTAGCGTCATTTCCCTGTTCTTCAGAAACTTTGTTAATCGGCAAAACATGCAATGAAGAAATTCAGTTGACCGCCTAGTCTGCCGTATTTGCGATACCAGCCCCATACATACATACATCGTATTCTTCGAGCTATTCAATGTCTCACTGTACCTGTTTCTTCTCAATATCTAGTTGTCTCCAATTCCTTAGTACTTTGTGGTCGGTAAAGACGTATTTATATTCCCATTGTACGGCCAGTAATCCCTCTACTGTGATGGTATAATTTTATTCAGCTTTAGTGAGTGTGCGACTTATATATTGTGCCGGATGTCCGTCTGCTTGTAATTCTGCTTCTATGTCAATATTTGACGCGTCTGTCAAAATTGACTTACTACCTATTGAGAAAGTCAAAATAGTTTCTTCTATTAATTTGTTTGTATAATGAAACGGTATCTTGGCACTATTTAACTTAGACAAGAAATTTTGCGTAAACGAAATCCCTGTGAGATATGTTCTATAAAAATTCAATACACCAATATACTGGCGCAATTGTTTTCTAGTTGTAGGCACCGAATAGCCCTTGATAGAATGTACATTCGAATGTAATAGCATACATCCGTCTGCTGAGACTAAGTGAACCAGGAACCGCACTTGCCGACCTATCTGAATTTTAAACAATCAATGATTGCGCGGGTGGTGGTAACAATTTTTAAATCAAGTTTGCGAGCTTGAAGTAAACACCAGTCGTCGAACAACATTGCTACACTATATTGCTTCCAAACCAATGGCTTTCGCTGTCTGTCGCGGACCGCTGATTATTCCGCGAAGAATTCCAATAAAGTATGTCGCTCCTGTCCGATGCTGTAACGGAACCCAATCGTGGAGTGGCAGCTACCACTTTATTTGTCATCATGGCAGAACTTTGAAGAGCCTTAATTCGTTCTTCCAGACTCCCTGGGCGCTGGATATTGCGCAGTATCTGTTAGAATCCAGCAGTATAAACATGATGGCATCATGCTGGTGCAACCCGGGAAAAGACTCATTTAGCTTGGATAACCGCCTCAAGATGCTTGCCTTGATATCAAGAGGCATCTAACACAATAATGGTTTCAGTCTGTACACTTATGAAAACACATCGTGAGGCCTAGTTCGGAAATGATCCAAAACTCATCTTTTATATTCTTTATACGCCAGGTCGACAGGAAATTCTAACTTGACTACAACTGTGTGGTCAACTAATTCCAGGATCGCCACACGCACAATAGGTGGTAACAATGTAAATTCTTGTGCCCGAACTGAGGTTTGAAAATTGTCGAACCACAGTTGTTGACTTTCCACACCACAAGGTGCAAACTTTGGCTTAAATTTTGATGGCGGTCAGAAGAAACCGTCCATTTGGATGAAAACACCGTCATATTTCTGTCTGATTCCTTTTAGGCGCGGTCGCTCGTCGTTGAGTTCACCTATATTGGTTGTGTCGTTTATGCGGGTTTCCCACAGAATTTATTTATTGTGTGTCATCCAGCCGAAACTTAATTATCCCTATCTCCGCAGTCAAGGTGTTCATTTTTTCAGTCAATCCTCTTACTAATTGTTACAATCCGTAAAAAGCCACTTTGTTAATCTTCACACAAATACTTTATTTTTAATCAATTATGTACAGGATTTTGCCTGTATAAAGCGCATCTATTTAGTGAAACAAAAAATACAAATATTTATTATTTTATGTTCATTTCTGCGGCTCGAAGTCTGCTTCCATCATTTAGCCGACTACTTTATTATAATGCGTGTGCTACTGCGTGGACTTTCTGTTGACATACATGCCAGCCCTAGATAGGACCCTTGGTGCGTTCTTGGTCTCAAAGGTGGCTATTGCTACAATTGCCTTCCCATAAATTCTTTGACAATGTGACTTCAAAGCCAACTCACTATGTATAATATGTTCCGAGTCTGTAAATGATGCCAACACTATGGTTAACGAGCGGTATCTGTAGCCAACACTAGGGTTGTCGAGTCCGTACATGGTACCAGAAAAATGGATTTCAGGATATGCTTCATTTCACTAAAATTGAGAATCACAACTATTTGCAAACACCTGTTGCTCCCGCAAATTCATATACTCTGGCCTTGATTGATATCAGTTATCATATTTCACAGTAATCATGACATCATTCAATTAAATAAATAATAGTTATATACTGTTGTTGCGGAAAATTAATATTGATGCAGTTATGTATTAGGCGTTGCACATCTATTATCCAATTAGTTTAAATAAACCCAGAAGTATAATCCAAAATCAGTATGAACAAATGGTATAACCTCATGTACACATATGTTTTGTGCTTACTGCCATGTAGTTTCTCGTAGTCTAATGACTCGAGTAAAAGAATCGCGTTAAAACAAAATACTATCGTTAAACGATTTTTTTCCATTCTTTCCTAAATTCATAATTTCCCCTGATAGATGTTTCACATGAACGTAAAAGCTTTTAGGAATAAAACAATGATTTCAATGAAATCCTTAAGATTTAATAAAGTTTCTTTATACATATGTAAATGTAAAGTAGAGATTGTTACAGATCGGTTATTACTTTTACTGAATTAGTTAACGAATAAGACTTTAAAGTTGTCGATCATTGTGATTGAAATTGAATTTATAATAAATCATAATTATGGTTTTACTTCGATTTTACAAAATGTGTTGCTTATATTGGAGCAACTGAAGAGATTGAAACTAATTTGAAAATATTATAATTTTCTAAAAAAACTGTATCTGTTCACTATTTAAATTTAACTTTTTTAAAACATTTTATTTACTCCTCACTTCTTCTGAGCGGATTAACGTCAAAAACAACTGAAATTCCATGATGTTAACTTCATTTGGCATTTAGAAATTTTATTCTTAATTTATCCCCAATTACATAGTCACGTTTTTTCTGAATACATTTTATAATGGATGATATTGCAGAAATATTTTTTTTAAATATAAGCTCAATACTTACGGTATACCTAAGCCTTATTATTAAATAAAAATCTTTTTTTAGCGTTCAATCAAAATCTATCTACACCACCCCTTTAAAAGTTGGCCATCGAAGACAGAAGTCTTCGCCACTGATACTCGGAACTAGCTGCTTTGTGCTACCATCCTCCCCAAATGGAGCTCTTAACCGATTTGATCAGTCGCTGCAGCGTCAAGAATGCTTTTCTGACATGCGACAGCGCAATAGTCAGAGTGTCCTACACAATAAAAGTAGTATTCACGAATCAACTGCGATGACAAGTGCGGTACTAAAGTCACCTGCCTCGCAGTTCTCAAGTTCCAATGGCTCGTTGGTTTCATTAATCAGTCAACTTCAGCCAAGCAAACCTGATTGCCTAGTTAATGCGAGTGGGAGTGGTTATTTATATTCGGACGAACCATTAATTGGACATGGCATTGATCAAAATGCGTCTAATATGAAGAATGTTCATCAAAGCGTCAAGAATCTGGATTCTAAAAACGGCGACGATTTGGTTGACAACAAGAGCAATGCCTCGTCATATGCTTATCGGACCAACATATCCGAAAATGTAAAGGTCACATCTCCAAATCAGAATTTAGTTGAAACTATTGCTGAAGACGGCTTGTTGGAAAGAATTAACAAAGTGGGGCAGACGATATTTGAGGTTAATTGAACTTTATGTAATTATGTCAATACCAAATTTAATTTTTTCTTCATCCATTAACTTAATTATGGCATAGTTGTTTAATTTTCATTCGTCTTTTTACCAAAATTCAAAAGAGTAAATAAAATTTTATTTTAAATTTAGAAACACATTGCATCATAGGTCTATTTGAAATCAGCTTCAAAATATGCATCGCTTTTGACAACATCGTCTGTAAATTAAAATTGAAAGAATCAAAAACGTTGAAATTACACAAAATAAGCGATGATTATTTTGACCGAGGGAATGTTAATCATAAGCTCATGTTTATAAAACGCATATCCATTTACACATTTCAATTGACATGGTTTTAATTAATTTCCCTATTATTATTATTATTATTATTATTATTATTATTATTATTATTATTATTATTATTATTATTATTATTTCAAGTAGTTGAAGTAATATCGACCGTAGAAAATAAATTTAACGAAAAACCACTGATTAAATAGTTAAAATTTTAGGGACCGCTTTGAAGATGATGTGGTAGCAACATAAAAGATGTAAAAAATATACTAGTTAACTTTTTAATACTTTAATATACGCATTAACTGCGTGAGTTAATCCAATTGCAAGGATTAAAAATTTTAAGGAAGTTAATAATAATAGTCTTAACAATATTAATAAATAGAATCAAGATGTCCATATATTCTTTAACAAGTGCAAAATGCTCATTCATGTGAAATGTGCTCCACTCTTCTTTTCACTTTTCACTCGGAATTTTGTAAAGGTTTGGTGTTGGAACTACACTAATTACCCAACAATATATTAGTTTCTTACAAAAATTTTTTAGCAACGCATATTGATTTTGAGAAAAAATCAATATTTATTTTAACAGAGCATTAAAGCGTTTAAAGAAACATAGATTTATTACAAGGCAGTTATACAATACATGGTTAAAAATGAATGTTCGCGTTTCACCATATTTAAATTCGTCTGAAGTAACAGTAATGCAAATCAAAGGGAATCAAGCTGGATTAAATACGTAAAATGTTTTACAAAAGACAGGTAGCAGGTAGCGCTCAAGCTGAGACACATAAAAACGCACTCAAAATTATTCAGCATATTTTAAAATCACGTTTGCGAGCTTGAAATACATGCCAACCCCATTGCATTTAACCAATCGAACAACACAGCAAACCTACCGTTTGTCTCACGTTCTGACGCGATTCGAACTTCCATGATCATCAACGGAGTGGGACGGAAAACTGCTAAGCAATGATCAAACTGCAATGCATATATGTAGAAAGCAAAACTAGGTATACAGCCCTCACTTCTTCTCGCGTACACTTTACTTGACTGGAAACATCGATTACATTATTTCACTACAGTCGCGAACATTAGTTTTCTGGAGCTCTCGTCACATGAATATAAAATATACAAATAAAGAAGCATTTACTTCGTGAATGTGGTTGACATTTATTTAAATGAAGATTGCGAGCATGAAAAAACTAATCTCGTTGTCTTTAACCAGTCAAAAAACGTTGCAAAGCTAACGTCATATAAAGTAAATGACGTGTTTCGAACTTTTATGCCATCAGCAGAGTATGACGGCATTGTTTAATCGCTATCGATACACTATATGTACTATGCTGCTTAAACAAAGAAGGCCGAATCTCTGCAAGCGAATAAAATCTTGGACTTTAAAGGGCCAAGTTTCACCAGAGTACAATAAAACTTCAAACACAGACGCATTGTGCACAGAAACGTCAAGGCATATTGATTTATGCGGTTTTCCCTACAAATGGCAATTTCGAACAGCTTTCGTGACTTTACTACTGATCATGTCATTCACATTACCTAAGATATTTGTAAAGCTACTACGTCCAGATCTTCAATTTGCGACGACAGAGTTAACGTATGCGATAGGTGATACCTTAGAATAAACTTAAATGTAGAATGTGCGAATTTCCTATCGAAATGTGGAACAACTTATGCAAATCTATTCACTTTGGCCAAGGCAGAATTTTGTTTGTCGAATAATGATACAATACCGTCTGTATAGGCAAGGTCAATAATCTATCGTCGGATAGAACTTCATCACTTGCACCATGAACGTATGAACGAGTATTGTTCATAATGGCATTTATTACAAAGTCAAACAAGAATGCGGAATTTCGACAAACTTAACGGAGGCCAATGATATAAGTAATTTTTTGTGTTAATTCATTGAAGACTTTAACACAACCATAAGTGCTTCTTTAAGGAACACGTATAAAATTTACTAATTCAATATACTTACCACTTTTAAACCAAATATGTAGTAAAACTTTGCGATCCACCCAGTGAAATGCACACCTGAAGTCTAGTAAAACAATTATTTTTGGATGGCGATGTACATGTGACCATTTAAGAGCTTGCCTCAAGTAAAATATTATCTGCACAATGTCTTCTTGGCCGAAATCCGGATTTTTTCTTCATATCTTGAGTCAAGTTTGCAAGCTTGATATAAACATCAACCACAGTGTATCTAATAAGTCACGCAAAATAACAAAACTGTGATCAGTCACATAAATTAATGCGTTTCGAACTTTCATGATCAGCAGCACAACACGACAGAAAACTGACTGACGAAGATCAAACTGCAATGCATATGCAAGGAAAGCAAAGTTAGATATGTTGCTCAGGCTTCTAGTAGTCTCGCAAACGTTGTACTTGACTGGAAATATCGGCTGCACAACTTTCTATGCAGTCATGAGCATTAAGTTTCTGCAACTTTCGCCACATGTACATAAGTTGTAAAATTAAACAACCATTCCTCACGCTGGTGGAGAGAGCAGTTATTTGACTGATGTTCGCGATAATGAAATAAATTCAAGCACAATTTTCTTTAACCAATAAAATAACATAGCAAAACTACTTTCAGTCACGCTTACTGACACGTTTTATCCTCCCATTATTATCATCCGTGTATGACGGCAAACGGACTATCGAGTATAAAACAAAAATGCAGATCAGAGGTAAGCAACATTAAATAGTCCACTCTAAACTCCAATAGTCTCGCAGAAATTGTATTCGAAAAGAAATATTTGCTGAAATTTTTTTATTCAAACGCGAAAATTAACTGTTTGTAGATTCGTCATATATGTAAATTATACAAATAAACGACCATTCCTTGCTCGAGTGATGGTAATAAATGTTTAAGCATGAAATAAATATCAACCCAATTGAATTTAACCAGTCGAACAACAGCAAAACTACGGTCATTCAGATGTACTGACGCGATTCGAATTTCCATGATAATCACAAGAGAACAACGGCCAACTGACTAGCGGGAATGAACCCGTTATAAATATATATGGAAACCAAAATTAGATATGCAGCTCTCACCTTTATTAGTCTTGCATACATTGTACTTCCCTGGAAATTTTGGCTCCACAATGTCTATGCTATCACGAATATTAGGTTTCTACAGCTTTCTCCACATGTATAAGTTATGCAATTAAAAAATTACTGATTGCGAGGGCTTGATAACAATTGATTAAATCAAGTTCGTCTACACGAACTAAAGACAAATTAATTTATATTTGACTACTCGCACAACATAGCAAAGCGTAACTCATTCATGCATACTGACGCTTTTTGATCTTCCATAATCATCTTCATAGAGTACGACTTACGACTGACTAGCGAGAATCAAACCACAATGCATATATAAGTAAAGCAAAATTGTATATGCCACTGCAACATCTACTAGTGCCGCATACATTTTATGCAGTTACGAAAATTAATTTCCTGCAGCTTTCCCTACATGTATATAAATTATGTAATAAAACAATCATTGATTGTACAAACGGTAGTTATAATTCTTTAAACTAGGTTTGAAAGTTTATGACAATCACAAAAACCTTTATATTTAACCATTCGAATATCATTGCAAGTCTACTGTCCGTCATGCATACTGACGTGTTTCGGTTTTCAGTGATCACCATAAGAGTACGCTGGCAGGCCGACTATCGAGAATGCAACTGAAATTCATTTATAATGGTTTATAAATTAGACATGCGTCTCTCTCTTCTAATAGTCTTGCATAAATTGTACATGACTGGAATTTTTAAAATAGAGACCAATCTCGTTTTATTTAACCAGTCAAACAACAGCAAATCTACTGCAAGTCAAAATTACTGACGCGTTTCGAACTTCATTGATCATCAAAAGAGTAAGACGGAAAACTGTCTAGCCAAGAACAAACCGCAATTAATGTATATGGAATCAAAAATTTGTTGTGCGTCTCTAACTACCTGTAGCTACGAGTTTATTGTTCGTGTCTCGAAATTTCGGCTGCACAAATTCTATAAAATCACGAACATTAGTCATCTGCCGTTTTCGTTACATGTTAAAAGGTTATACCGTTAAATAATAATTGGTTTCGCAGATTGTGATAACAATTATTTAACCGAAGTATTCGAGATTCAAAAAGTCCTAATTCTTCACCCAAACAACATGGGAAAACTACCGTCACTCACACGTACTGATTCGCTTCGTACTTCTATGATGGTCATCAATGTAGGATGGCAAACTGCCTGGCGAGAATCAACCCGTGATTTTTATATATGGAAAGCAAAATTAGATTGAAGTAAACGCTAATAGCATTGTATTTAAACAGTCGTTGAACAACATAACAAAACTAACGTCAGTCACACGTATTGACGCATTTAGACATTCCTTGATCATCAACAGAGTACGACGGCAAAATGACCAGCTACGACCAAACCGCAATGCATTTATATGAAAAGCAAAATTATATATTCGTTTCTCTCGTCTGGTAGCTTGGCATGCATTTTACTTGACTGGAAATATCGGCTGGACAATTTCTATGCAATCACGAGTATTAACTTTCTGCAGCATTCTTCACACATAATTGATTGCGCGTGTGGTGATAAAAATTGTTCAAATCAAATTTGCGAACTTGAAACAACCACTAATCCAATTATATTTAACCAGTCGAAAAACTAAAAAATAAAAGTAAAATGCTATTATGCGACTCTTATAGCAGCCATGTCACGTTTGGCGATCAATTAGACAAAGTACGAAATTGATTTATGGTTGTGTAGTTTAGACATTAAAATAAATAAATTGGAAATAGATTTTGTTTTTTAATCCACTTGTACCCGAAAGATGCAGAACAAATGTAATTCTCAATTTGAATATCTGAGTTTTTTAACTGAATTAATTGTATACTCTTTTAAACAGCTGACTAATAATTTGTTAAGTTAATGTGAGTGATAGGAGTGTGTGAATGTGCAGGTGTGAGTAGTTGGATTTAAGTCGGGTGTCAATCAACAAATTATATCACCAGATGCACGGATTTTGAACGGCAGCCACCATTAACAATATCTACTCCAAACTTTGATTAGTCTTCTGCAAAATTTAATTCAATAGGTTGTGATTGTCAACAATTTATTTGTTCAGTGTATAAGTATATTACCTTTAGTTTTTAATCCATCCAAATTGCAAAATAAAAACTGCGATAATACAATACGCTTTTAATTAAACTTAAGTTAATCTGATTTTAAAAATATACGCCTTTAACCACATAATTAGTCTTTTATACATAACACTGTTTGCAAGTACGTCTAAGTGGTTGTATAGATCTATTTGAAAAAATTATTAGAATTGAATCTACCAATTATGCTAACGATTATCACAAATTGTCAGTTGGTTCATTTAATTCTGAAAGGTGTAATTCTTGTTTAAAAAAATAAATTAAACATCGTCACAAAATTTAAACAATCTAGTGATTGAGAAACAGAGTCAAACATTTTAATGACTGGATTAATTACCACAGATTTATTATGTTCGTTTTAATTTTCCTCGGTCATTCGAAAAGGGGAATCAAGTCCCTAATTAAATATATTGCGAATCAGCTGACTAAAATGCATATTTTGAAATTAATATGTCATATATTCATTATGCTTTGTCATAAGTTATAATAAACATCTACATTTTTTAAATAATAAACACGAAAATAACACTCATTTTTGTGAAACGCATTCTCATTGTGGAGTCTATGTGTGCATTTCATAAGCAAATAATGAATTGTATAATATAGACTCATTAAAAAAGATATGTATATGAAATCATGAATTGGACATCATTGGATTGTTACCGCATTTATATGTACGAATTGGAGAACATATAAATTAGGAAAAGAAAACTGAATATACATACAAGAAGATAATTTCTTTACGTGTGGAAAATGGAAGTCTGTTAAAAGTTTATTTTTCAATGTTCCACCAAATACTGAGTTGATTAAATAATATCTTGAACTCATCAATTTTTGTGTTTCAATAACAGAAATTGCGATCTATTTTTTATACTGAAGCCTATTATTGTTACAAAAGCATTTTATAGGGTCGTTTTCCTTTTGTCAGATCTCGACTTGACTGGGCTATCTTGGTTTTTATGTGGTAAATTTAGGATAGAAAAGAAGATTATGTTGTACCAAATAATTCAATATAAAATAGAAATTAAGAATTGCAAATCATGCAGAAGCGCTTTCGCAAAAGTAAACGAATTTTATTTAATTCATGTATGTTTTTTTCTAAATTTAACCGCGGATAAATTATGTTTCGACCGGTGGCTCTCACAATAAGCAGCATATTGTTTTTTTACTTAGTAAAACAATTGGAAATAAGCCAGTTTGGAGTTTTATTTTATTTAAATTATATGCTTCGATATTGCCAAAAAAGTGTTTTCCTTTGCCAATAGCGTTTCGTCTAAAATATTCTTGGTTCGTCTTCATAAGCAATCGCCAGTTCTAAATATATAGCGCATTTATCAATTATTGCATGTATATCAAGTTCTATTGCAAAGGTATGAGCTACCTACATTTGAATCGGTCAATATTGTTTATCTATACTCACGCAATGTTTGTTCAATACAATACGTAGGTAGGATTAGTAAATAACGAATGACTCAAATCCTAAAGAACTTTAGAGGAAGATTGTCTAGCAAAGGAGAGACAATTGTGTACAAATGATGAGTTAAAGTGCTCAGTGCTGTCCTTCTTGTTGTTAATATTTGCGCCTTGATCTTGCGCGGGACAATTGCTAGCACTCTTAGGTCGGTAAAATCTTGAATCCTTTACATTTCCAGTTGCACCGGCTATTGGCCTTCATGGATGGGTTCTCACTTGTCCCTTCCTTTTGAAGCCCTCCATCATCTGCTTATCTTAAAATGAGGTTGGAACAAGAAATTCGGAAAAAAGAGTGAAAAATCTTGTTACAATGTCATTTTCAGACAAGCAGCTGGTGGAGGGCTTCAAAATGAGGGGACAAGTGAGAATCCATCAATCAAGGCCAATAATCTGTGCACCTGTAAATATAAAGAATTTTGTACAAAAGCCGAACAAATAGTTGACAAAAACCCCATTCCAACCCGGGCGATTTCCAAGGAAGTTTAAAGCAATTAATTCGAAGAATGCTAAACATTTTGGAAGTTGTTATTTAAATAAATAAAATAATAATTGCCTCTTCATGTGGATGTAGTGCAATATCATCCATTGTACTTGTCTAAATTTTTTGTCCCAAGTAGCATACATTATTTTCGAGTTCATTTCTGGAGAAAATAAAATGATCATATGTATGCCTTATTTTTAATCATAATAGGATGCTTTTATAAATAACGTAGATCTCTGTCTGCATTATCGATATTTAATTATGCTTATGCACAACGAGATGAGTTTATTTTTATTGAAATATGTTATCATTTAAACATCAATGATTGTGCGGGAAATAGTAACAATTCTTTAAATTAAGTTCGTAAGCTTGAAGTAAACGCCAATCCCATTGTATTTAACCAGTCGCCGAACAACAGTAAAACTACCGCTAGTCGCATGCACTGACGTGTTGTACCATAAAACTGGGTTATAGTTTAAATTTCGAAAATACGAGATTACTAGAGAGCTAAATATAAAACTAATTCAGACAAATTGCTTGTTCCAAATCAAGCCTATTTACTCGAAATAAGCAGCAATCCCATATTTTAGTATACTTGTTCTTCATTTTAGCTAGACTTCAGTTAGTTACATGTGCTAATGCATTTCGACCCATTCCATTCGTCATCACAGTATGACCTAAAATTGACTGACATAGATAAAATTTTTTTGTACATTATAGATTTTAAAAATGTATGTCCTGATTCCAAACCAAATTTATCTTAACTGGATTGTCTGCTGACATTTTCTCAAAAGTCACGAAAATAAATATTATTATTGCTTCATCGTTACTTGCAGAATTTATATAATTATGCAATGGTTTATAGCGCAGTTAGATACTATTTGTTGCGGAGAACTAAATCATATGCAATTGTGTATTAGATGTTGCATACTTAATAAATAATTAGTTCAAATAGGACTAGAAGGATAAACCAAAGTCAGTATAATCTCATGTGCACATTTCTTTCGTGCTTACTGAAGACTCATCAGTAGGAGCCGGTGTTACGCCTTATACCCCTATTCCTAACCAAAATAGATAGTAGGTATACGGTATTATATAGGTTCTTACTTATGAGTCCCCGTTACGCACGAATCCAATGTGCACATGAGATTATTCCTTTTGTTCATACTGACTTTGGTTCATCCCTCTGGTCCAATTGGAACTAATGTGTTACTAGTTTTCCAACACCTAAAACATAACGTTTCCGTAGTTGTTGATTATAATAATTCCCATAATAGTTTGGACCTCCATATGTGCATAATGGTTTTTGCCTATGCAAAACGATAAAAAAGAGTCTCAAAATGTGTCATTGCAAGACATTGAAAATTGTTTTAGATAATTTTGCGACTGGTAAAATAAAGTATGCGTTTGGTGTTTATTTAGCGTCACGGATAAAAAAATATAAACAATAACACACGTGCAGTTAATCACCCTTTAATCAAATCGATTGCTCAATCCGGCAATAAATTAGAGAGTGATATAGCAAATATAAGTATGAATTGAGCTTCAAATACAGCCAATTATCATTTAAGAGATTACTAAGGCATTGCGTTTTATGCATCCACGTTTCTTTTCTTCTATACAATTATTTGTGAAACTCTGCGGGTAATCTATTATTAATCAGATTAAACTAGCTTAAGTTAAGCTATCAAATGTGCTATATACGAGCTTTAAAATACCTCTGCACACACACCAGTACATATTGATTAATTAAATACTTATTTTTTATATTTTTATTCTAGAGGAATGTACGAAAATGGAGATAAATTTCAGCTTTAGTGACTGATTTTGGTCATGGTTTAATATTAACTCTCGTTGTTTCATAAATTAACATTTCTATTTTTTAATCTTCTCCAAAACAAGTTTTATAATAAAGGATATATCGTATTATGTAATTTAATCTTATGATTATCAATATTTTTTAATACTCACTCATTAAATAGGTAAAAATAAGGCTACTTATGTATCTTCTAATAAAACATTCAATAAATCTGCTCTAAATATAACTTAAACTACACCGTTGTGCATCCATGGTTATCAAAATGGATAATTGCAAGTATTTTTTTCGTACTATGTGTGCCATAGATGGGCTGTCGTTGAGTGATCTTGTCTGTTGATCTTGTTTATAGTCTGTTAAAAAATTAAGAGTTATTTATAATTTCGTGCCTACCGTAAACCTATAAGATAGCATATAAAATATATTAACTTGACCATTATTTATATCTTATTGAGCAACACTCGTGTAGTAGACAGGACTACTACGATAATAAATCGTTCCAACAACCGTTTGACTCAGAACAATCCGCATGTGAAGAAAACCTGCAACATCGCATAATCTTCTATGTTTCATACTTAATTTAACTAGTGTTTTATTTATATTGAAAACCTAAAGCGTCACTTTTAACCAAAATTATTATTGGTTGCTTTAGTCTGTCGATATAGGACAGACATAAATTAAACTGGGAATTTGCTTTTTTATAAAATTGTATAATTTTAATTTAAAGGATCAGATTTCCTTATAAAAGAGATATGTACATGATATATTTTATGTTCAAATTAAATATAAAAACACTGCAACGTTTTTGGGAGTAGCAAACAAGACTCATAAGTATGAAAAATTGAACTTCCATGCATTAGAAAGTGCTGACTTTCGTAACTTTGTGCTAAACTTTATCTTAACCAAACACATATTTATGCGATTAAACACAGGTTTACGCAACTGAAGACCAAAGATATGTTGCATTCTTCCTCCCAATCCTGCATTGTTTACAAAATTAACTCTGTCCAACAGTCTGACTGCAAAAAGTCGCAGTTTGTCTCAGACTGTTAATAGGAGCTTATAGCAACAGCTCATTCTTGATTGCGCCGACTCAGACAACAAATCCGCCGGAGCTAATCACGCAGTTATGTTATATTTCACCATTCTATGAGTCGAAGCTGAAAAATATTAGACAATTTTCTAGATTGTAGAAAACAGGCAGCTAATAATAAACATAAATATACAAAAGTTTAGCCTGCAGGATATCCAGTTAAATTTTCACAAAATACTCACTACCACAAACATCATCGTCATCTTGGACGCAAACGTTTTCAATCGCAAAACTATCAAGAAAACGAAAGTCAACAAAATTTAAACATTCTTATGTTCAAATAAGCAAGAGCGCCTATAGCAATAATGGCTCTACCAAGAGCTAGACAGCCACTTGCGGGATAAAGGACAAGATAAATTCATTATCAGCATTAATGCTTGTATATAGCAACAAATTTATTAACAAACATAAATAAATATGCATAGGACAAGTCAGTGCTTATTTTTGAAAAAAGAAAATTATTTTATTATAGCTATATTGTAAATATAAGTAATAGTATATGCACTTTATACGAACGATAGCCATTATAAATTTTGTACAAACATCGACATACGTAAACAAACGAACATAGGTTGCGCGGGCGGTGATAACAATTACTGTTATCAGAGTTGGGACCTTGATGTAAACACCTGACGCATTAATTAATTAAATTTGTCATTATAAACTAAGAATTCATTCAGTAGACCAATTTTGTCCTTATTGGGAACTCATTACGTACTGGCCAGAATTTGTCGCGGACAGGTTCGAACCTGGGCACGTCTGTTTCGGAATCTGGTGCTCTAACCACTGAGCTACCCTGCCGCAGAATGGTGATTATTTACTGCACGTGTACACTCATTCCTGTGAAATTACAGTGATATAACAACAACTGACATTGCAATACATAAATGTACGTCATGCCTGTGTGTTTGTTTGTAGGCGTTTGCTTAAGAGTAAGAAATAATCAGTTAGATATAATTTACGTCACGAGTACGGCAGGGTGTTTCAGTGGTTAGAATAACAAATAACGCAGAAGACGTGTCCAGGTTCAAGCCATGTCCGAGGATAATTCCGGCCAGCACGTGATGAGTTTCAAATATGAACGAAACCGGTCTACCGGATAATTTGCATTTTCTACAGTACAATTTCTAAGTTCATAATGATAAATGTAAGTAATTAATGGGTCAGGTGTTTATATCAAGACCGCAACCTTAATTGTAGTAATCGGAATGCATAAACAAAATACACTGCATAAGACGAGACCCAGAAATGACGAAACGACAGAACGACAGACGATAACTTTACACAATAATAATTCAACTGAAAAGTCCGGTTCTTTGCGTGTAGACCAGAAACCGCCAAACCGCAGGGATGCAAATAGTCAACTAATCTAAAACTAAAATTTATATTATTTTACAAGCTACGAAAGGTAATAGAATAAAAATGAATATTTATTCATGATGTGCGTTGCTGACGATATAACGTGAAATAATATTGCATATGTATACACTCAATGAATCACACAAAATTGATGATAAAAAAAATATTGGTTGTCTTCTATATAGGTCAGTTTACATAGAAATTCCCACAGGTAACCAATGGGTGTTCAAGCGCATAAATATGTATATATATATATTTGCGTAGCTGAAATGGAGAAACAATCTAAAGGTTTTCTAATAAATACACTGTTGTTGTTAACTCACTCTATGCTTAAACCATAAAATTAATATATACAATTTTTTGCTGATGTCAATTTATAAGGCTAAGCTTAAATTACTTGGTGTATATAACGCATTCGAATATAATCGAAAGAAACTCTCAATAAAAATTTGACAATGCCAGCAATCAATAAAGTAACATAAATTTGACTGAAAATAATTTCACTGTAGGAATGTCTTATTTTATTTTTGAATCTGTTGGTACAGTAATTATCCAGTATTTTCCAATCACTTTAAGAATCCTGAATTAGGGATCCATCCTACGGTTCTGATAATAATTAGTACTACCTGTTCAACTTTAAAAATGATTACTGCTGTTTCTTTATTATTTACTATATACATAATGTGTCTTCAACTTTTGATGTATTGATACACATTTACAAAAACTGAGCCATGACCCGTTAACATGAATAAAGATTGACCCTTATTATTATTTAATTGTTTTACCAATTTTAAGGTACTATTTGTTTTATTTTATTGAAAAATATTTACGCAAACTTTATTTTTTCAAATCCAGCACGAAAATTCCTCCGAAGGCGGAATTTATTATGTTAACAATTATATACTTTACACATAATCTAATTTTTAAAGAAAGCAAACAACATTTTAACATTAACCAAATAAATGGCATTAAACTATTGTCGATATTGGTTAGATATTGCTTGTGGCGGAGAACTTATATATATACAATTATGTATTAGGTATTGCGCACCTAGTAAAAAGTTATTTCAATTATGACCAGAAGGATAAACAAAAGACAGCATGATCGGAAAGCATAATTTCGTGCATATGAGACGCAAGTAAGCACGAATTCGAATCTACACGAGATTATATTTTCCGTTCATATTCTCGATATCATTTCTTGCTTTTAAATTTTATGCTAACACTTACATGGTAACTCTTTACATAGCCTTGCTTGCTATATGTATGCCTAAATATAGAATGTGAAATAGGAACCCTAAATTTTTGAAAATTGCATACATTTCTTAACAATTCTAGAATTAAATTTAAATATTACTGTTTAAAATAACTTATGATTGCAAAAAATAAAGCAGAGCAAATGCCATAGAATGGAAACTAAAATAATCAGAATACTAAATTTTTACAGGATATGAGTATAAATGTGTATTTGGTTCATACACCATTTGTTAGTATAGGCAACGTATTTGGTCTTTGCCAAACTATAGAATAATACTGTATTCTTTCAACAGTTTTACTAACCTCTCTCTCTCCATCTATAACTTATTGCACAGAGGATGGGAATGGGTACACGAGGAGTAATTCACAATGATTAAAATAAAAATTTTGTTGATCCTTCTACGCGTCGGTAAAAGTAATTAAAAAATCGAGAAATCACGAATAGGCGTGTATGTCAATCCATATGGTTTGCTTGTACATATTCTATAAACATCACTTTAGATGAGAGTACGCATATATGTGTATAGGTTCGTGTTCTCGCCGCAGTTTTCATGTGCGGGACAATTGATAGCATTCGTATGTTGGTAAAGTCTTCAATCCTTTACATTTATATATGCACCAATTTTTGGCCTTGATTGATGGGTTCTCATGTTTACCTTCATTTTGAAGGCGTTTATCAGCTGCTTGTTGGAAAGTGACGTTGGAACCATACTTTCAACTTTTTTCCGAATTTTCGGGACTTCATTTCCAGTTCCATCTTCAGGGTTAACACCATACTCACTGTAAAATACAACTTTTGGCAAATTTGGTATCCTCATTTAAGACAGATCTATTTATTATTATTTTAATTCCTAAAGTATTTTTATAGTTTGTCCTAATATCTGATCTTCATATCTATTCTCTTATACTTAACTGTTTACACAAACTTATCCAAGGGGATGAGGGGGGGTCACGTGAATAAGTTTGTGTATACATTTGAGTATAAGAGAATAGGTAGGAAGACCGGTTATTAGGGCAGAAAATAAATAATACTTTCGTAATTAAAATAAATATAAATGGATCTGTCTTGAATGAGGATACTACATTTGCCACAAGTTGTTATTTTTTCTATCACTATGGTGTCAACCCTGAGGATGGGACTAGAAGAGAAGTCCCGAAAATTCGGAAATAGTTTGCAAAATGTGGTTCCAATGTCGTTTTCAGACAATCAAATGATGGATGGCTTCAGAGTAAATGGGCAAGTCAGAACTTATCAATAAATGTCAAACACGATCTGTGCATCTGGAAATGTAAAGGAATCAAGATTTTTACGGCCTACGAATGCTATCAATTGTTCCGCCAAGAAACATGTGGAAGAAAATTAGAATGGATATTAGACAGTCCTGAATATTACATTTAATGTTGCAGCTAATAGAGTATATAAAGTAATTTTACTTTAAATTACGGTCTGGTACTAAGATTTCAAATTATCACTATAAATTCGTGATATGTAAATATATAAATCACAACGTATAAATGGCAATACGAGAATGTCGAAAAATATGCATAAAAATTCAAATAAGATTACTGTAATCAAGATTGCGATCTTGATGCAAACACCTCACCAAAAGAAAAGGCTAAGAAAAAAACATTATTCAATAAATTTCTTAAAATTGTGTGTAGTGTGCACTAGATTCCGAAGCAGACGTTTCCAGGTTCGTGCACTAGATAGTACGTAGTGAGTTTTCAATATTGACGAAGCCGGGAAGCATTCTTTATTTTTTGGTATCTGGGTCCCTTTTGCCTTATTTTAGTTTTGTTTATGATCAACGTTCTATGTATTTTTTGTGATTGTATTGCGCTTAAATTCGTATTACTTCGAACTACAAACTTATTAATTTGGCTGATGGTATTCCAAGATTTGTTACCTAACCTTAACTGCCTACATTAAAATAGTGTTTATTTGACGAAAATTATTTATCAAAGAATATATATATATATATATATATATATATATATATATATATATTTAATACCTTTTATAATACCAAAAAGAAATTTTATCAGATATAAGAAAATTTTCTTTCGCATAGTCTTCTCAAATATCTACTCATGAACATATCTTTATATATAAATTGGAAAGCAAAACAAGATAGAAATACGCTTTGTTCACGTATTTCTATCTTGTTTTGCTTTCCAATTTATATATAAAGATATGTTCATGAGTAGATATTTGAGAAGACCATGCGAAAAAAAATTTTCTTATATCTGATAAAATTTCTTTTTGTTTTTGCACATAAAAAGGGTACAATGAATTTTATTAAAGCTCGCATTTCAAAATATATATATATATGTTTTTGTGTCAGTTTTAGTAATATGCATCACTGATTGTGACAGGACAAGTTTCCTTCGAATATTAGGTGAAAATAATTTAATAGTTTCACATGTGATGTGCTTACAGATTACTCAAGTCTGTTCTGCAATTCGAAACGTAACTTTCATGGCGTAATATTTTCTCTTTAACATTTTTTTCAGGCGAATGATAAAGAATATGCACCTACAGAAGAAGATACTATGGCTCAAATGCACTCACCATTTCATATATTGACTGAACCTCCTATTTGTGCGCATTTACATCATAATAGTTATGATATCAACCATCATCAACATCGATGTCAAACTAATCATGACAAATTAAATTACTATTATCAGGCAGGTAACTCAATAAACTCGTCCCACCATCTTCACTCCTACCATTTCAATTGTCCAAACGTTGCCTGTTGTCAGCATTACCATCTGAACGACCGAACGAATACCAACTGTTCTCTGCTTTCTCTGACAGGAAGTACAAGTGTCGACAGTGGGGCCTTTTTCGTTGGTCCGGAGGATTCAGATTCTACAACTTCTAGTATTCGGTTATGCACAAACTCAGAAGTCTGCTGCCGTTGCCATTATAGTTTATATACCCAATCGTATTCTGACCGTTATAATTCTAACGCATCACCAGTCAACTACCAAAATCATCATTGCTCTTATTGCCATACATGTACTAACCATTTAAAATCTAAATATTACCCTATTTGTGGCCACCTTTCACCAATTCTGAAAGATCCGTTTAATCACTGTGCTGGCATCTTTGTTTCCTCCAAAATTCAAAAGAATAATAATTGTTGTACGAGTTCCTGTCTGGAATTCAACGATGGTTTAGGAACAGCAAAATATAAAAAAAGTATAACTAAACCAACTGGGGAGTCTTTTCGGCCAAGTAAAATTCAGCAACAAGGAAATCAAATTACTTCATCAAAGGAATTATTGAAGTCGGTATACACGAGTGAAAATAATCCGCCCGGATATTCATATACGAAAAGTGTATATAAATGTCAGTATCAGCTCTGTCGATGTCAGGATTTATCTTCTGGACAGCATAATTCACAAATCTCTGATTTTTGTTGCCAACATAGAGGTGAGTTATATTTATATTTCTTACACTTAAAAACTCTATTAGAATATTTTTCAAAGAGCATATATCGATCGGAAGTTAAACTTTTTTCATTAAGATATAGGTTTTAATGTGGATTTCACTATTTTTTTACTTTTTACTAATATCGAGTTGTTTTATGCTTAGCATGTAAGGATTGAGATTACTACATTTATTTTTTATTTAACTTCGACTACTCATTTGAACAATCCCTTGGTCAAAATCTAAGTATTCTGTTATGCTTGAACATAAAATTGTGTTATTAACCGATACCAACATTATTGTACCGAAAAGTTATATGGTACTAACACTATGGTTTCCGAGTCGGTACTTGGTACCAACCTGATGAATATCAATTTATGCTATAGTACACCGAAATTGAGAATTACAACAATACTGAACACCTGTTACTCCAGTAAATCCATACACTCTGGCCTTGATCGATATCAGTTATCACATTTCGCGATAAACATGACATCATTTAATTCAATTTATAACAGTAAAATATTGTTTGTAGCGCAGAGCTAATATATATGCAAGTATGTAATAGGTGTTGCGAACCTAGTAACAAATTAGTTCAGTTGTGACCAGAAGGATAAACCAAAGGCAGCATGAACGGAAAGTATAATCTCATGCACATTCGTTTCGTGCTTACTGGCGACTCATCAGTAGGAGCCGGTATTACGCCCTTTAACCACTATATATTTGGTCGAAGAATGTGGGATAATAGGACGGTACAATCTCCTAGACGAATGTGTAAACCTGCAATAGTGAAGCTAACATCATATAAAGTCTACGACAATGCGACTTCAACGCTAACTCACACTATATAATATATATACCGAGTCTGTAAAGGATACTAACACTATGGCTATTGTGTTAGTAACCGATACCATTATTATTGTACCGAAAAGGTACATGGTACTAACACTATGGTTTCCGAGTCGGTACATGGTACCAACCTGATGGATATCAATTTATGCTATAGTTCACCCAAATTGAGAATTACAACAATTTCCGAACACCTGTTACTCCAGTAAAACCATACACTCTGGCCTTCATCGATATCAGTTATCACATTTCGCGGTAAGCATGACATCATTCAATTCAATATATTACAGTTAAATACTGTTTGTTGCGAAGAACTAATATATATGCAAGTATGTATTAGGTTTTGCGAACCTAGTAACAAATTAGTTCAGTTGTGACCAGAAGGATAAACCAAAGGCAGCATGAACGGAAAGTATAATCTCATGCACATTCGTTTCGTGCTTACTGGCGACTCATCAGTAGGAGCCGGTATTACGCCCTTTAACCACTATATATTTGAGTGAAGAATTTTCGCTTTGTATGCTGTATGTAGGACCTTTATTTACTTTTTGTAAATATCGTCCCTATTAAACTGGGTTATTTTAATGGCTTCGGTCATTATGTATCTATTTTCAAGTCTCCAGTTTTCTGCTTATTTTCACACACACATCAAAGATGACCCGATAATAAAAATGGTGTGGGGTGTTAGCCGTATAACTAATTTTGCTATTTTTGTCGTTCTCTGATGATGATCATGGAAGGTTGAAATGCGTCATTACATTTGACTGACGGTAGTTTTGTTATGTTGATCGACGACTGGTTAAATACAATTGGATTGGTGCTTACTTAAAGCTCGTAAATTTGATTTACAGAATTGATACTTCCACCCGCGCTATCAATGAATGTTTAATAAATATGCTAGCCTGCTTCTGATATGGTCACCGATCCCTATTCTATGAATACCGTTGAAATCGTGGTTCATACATGGAGTTCTCTAAGAAGAACATCCCCCAAACCATAATAGATCCTATATATATATATATATATATATATATATATATATATATATATATCAGTGGTGGCTGTTTAGAACTTAATCTCAAAGCGAGGCCAAATACACTCCACTTAAAAGAAACGTTAACCACATATCTAAACTAGTATATAACTGAAAAGTGCGTAAAGAGTGTGGTAGAAGAGGTGCAGAGGTATTCGTGCAAGACTCAAAAGCACAAGTTCTCCGATTTGAGCCCCGGTCGCTGCAAAACCTGGATAGTACTTTACGATTACTCAACAAGGATTAAACCGCTCTATTCGATGAATTGTCATTGCTACAATGAACTATGTTCAGTTTTTACTGAAAACACATATATCAAAATCTTATAATAAAAATTATATATATATATATATATATATATATATATACCTCTCTCTATATATCCTTTCTTGGACATCCAAGTCACTGGAGAATAAAATGATAATTTGACACTGGCAGTAAATAGAGAATCCACTTTAACTGCAAAATACATTCACTACAATAGCAGTGTGCCAAAATCCAAATAAAGAAACTTAGTCAACAACCGAACAGACAGAATCAGGAAGATCTGCTCTGAACACAAGATTGAGGAAGAACTGGGCTATCTGAGAAAAATTTTACTAATGAACAAATACCCAGAGTGGTTCATTGATGTCAAAATCAGACCACGTCAGGTCCGTACTATTGAGGATTTCGTTAGGCAGGTTTTCCAAAACATATCATTTGTAGGCGACCTACCTGCCTCATTTATTACACGATGGTTAAATATAATCACTAAGGAGAATTTTCCCGGGGTTAAAGTTAATATAACATGCAGCACACAAAGAATCATGAGGATTGATACCAAAGATCAATTTCCAATTCTCTCCAAATCATTAATAGTCTACAAATTCTCATACATGTGCGATAGCATTTGTATTGGACATACGAAGAAGCAATTGACCAACAGAACCCCGCAACATCTACCACAGAAATTTATTTTTAAAAAAAGCTTGGCACCGTCACGAAAATGCGATATTTGCGATCATATATATATTTACTAATAACATTCAATCTGTTAACATTTACATGTGCATTAATTTGCTAAGGAAACTGTCATTATGATTAAATAAATAATTAAACATTTTGGAACCTGCAAAATATTTTATAATTGTTATATGTCATTCCCAATTTAGATCTATGCTTTTTCAAATGAGTTAAATTGCTATGCATTCAGCTATTAAACATGATGTATCCCATGTTGCTTTTTCTTATCAGTGCAGCAATGCAGATAGATGTAACATAGATTAAACTGATTGATATATGGTAAATGATATATTTATTATATTTTAAATGTCTGTTCACAAAATGAAGTGATTACTCGATCCGTGTAATAGCAGACACTAGATTTACCCTAATTTATCTTTACAGTAGCAAAGGGACCGTACCCATTTTCGAATAACACATTTCGTCCACAGCTCATCATGCCAAATAATTTCGTGTTATATTGAAAAATAATTGAATTTTTAAATCAAGTTTCCCATCTTGACATAAACATCAATCCATTATATATATATATATATATATATATATATATATATATATATATATATATATATATATATAATTACTGTTTCTATTATCGTTTAATTATTTAAATAATTGATTGTTCTATTAGTTTGCTGTTATTTGGAATGATGTTTCGTCATGACCAATGTAAAAACGCGAATATATTATATTTTGGATAAATATTTTTTAAATTGTAGATGGTTTATCGTTCAGGCTAAAATTCTGTATAGTTTGTGTCCAAAGAACTACGGCTTTAAGCATTCGATTGACTTGTTCGGCACTTATCTAGTATGAACATGTGTAAAACCGAAGGCATTAACTAGTTTGATGCGATTTTGTGCATTATATAGGTGTTATCAACCCTCTCTCTCTATATATATATAAATATATATATATATACATATATATATATATATATATATATATATATATATATAACGACAATCATCTAATAATATAATGTGCATTGGGTAGAGTTTTATTGCTTTAAGCGTATTTTCTGCATGAATGATGCCAGAAGTAATTTATGACTCCAAAAATATATATACTGAAAATATTAATTGAAAAATGTATGTCCTAATGTGTCAGATGTTTATGTCAAGATCGCAACCTTGATTCTAGTAATTGTTATTACCGCCCGCGCAAGCAATGTACTTTTATTTCTAAAATAGAAGTAGCCAACGCTTAAAAATGCCAGTTTTCAATATTATTGGTTATTTTGTCAATTCAATTTAAACTTTATTATTTTAATTGAAGTTTTGTTGCAGTTCTGCAATCTCAAGCAAGGAAAATTTAAACCGCTCTTTAACAATACTAAGTTATATAGATAATAAAATTAAACAGTCAATGATTGCTCGGATAATGGCAAAACTTCTTTAAATTAAGTTAATGAGCTTGAAGTAAGCACTAATCGCATTGCATTTAACCAAACGTTGAACGACATAGGAAAACCACCGTCAGTTACAGGTACTGGTGCCTTTCGATCTTCCGTGATCATCATCAGAGCACGACGGCAAACTTACTAGCGAGGATCAAACTGCAATGCACAAATATGGAATACAATATTAGATAAGCGGTTCTTACCTCTAGTGGTGGATCTGAGAGCGTTAAGACTTCTAACCTCGACTATTGAATCACACGAAGAACACAAATAATTTAATGGCTACATATTTTTGGTTGCTGGGTTCTAAAATATATTAACTTATGAATAAATATTTTGTTTGTACTTTCCTGATTCGTAGGCTATTTAAATGTTCGTTATTGTCGATTTTAGTGAAACTCAGCCTTTCTCCTAAAACATAGTGCAGGTAAACTTTGCAGGTTTGGTAAATATTATTAATAATGGGTTGGTTTTGAATTAACAGTGGTAAAGACTTTGTATGAAGCTTATTTGACTATTGCTTTAATAAACCTAATTACAGGAGTTTGCATCGTTCAACTGTCCCATGTTGCTTGACCAAGTATATAGTGTATTTGGGACGAAGTGCCGACTCCTACTAACAGGTCGTCAGCAGGCATGAAGCGCATGTTTGCATAAGTTAGCTTTTTTTGTTCATTCTCAATTTTGTATAAAATTCTGGTTCTATCCAAACTAACTAGTTAATAGTATGTATTAGGTGTTGCGAACCTAGTAACAAATTAGTTCAGTTGTGACCAGAAGGATAAACCAAAGACAGCATGAACGGAAAGTATAATCTCATGCACATTCGTTTCGTGCTTACTGGCGACTCATCAGTAGGAGCCGGTATTACGCCCTTTAACCACTATATATTTGGATGAAGAATGTGGGATAATAGGACGGTACAATCTCCTAGACGAATGTGTAAACCTGCAATAGTGAAGCTAACATCATATAAAGTCTCGACAATGCGACTTCAACGCTAACTCACACTATATAATATATATACCGAGTCTGTAAAGGATACTAACACTATGGCTATTGTGTCAGTAACCGATACCAACATTATAGTACCGAAAAGGTACATGGACTTACACTATGTTTCCAAGTCGGTACATGGTACCAACATGATGGATATCAATGTATGCTATAGTTCACCGAAATTGAGAATTACAACTATTTCTGAACACCTATTACTCCAGTAAATCCATACACTCTGGCCTTGGTCGATATCAGTTATCAAATTTCGCGGTAAGCATGACATCATTAAATTCAATATATAACAGTTAAATACTGCTTTTTGCGGAGAACTATTATATATGCAAGTATGTATTAGGTGTTGCGAACCTAGAAACAAATTAGTTCAGTTGTGACCAGAAGGATAAACCAAAGACAGCATGACCGGAAAGTATAATCTCATGCACATTCGTTTCGTGCTTACTGGCGACTCATCAGTAGCGGCCGATATTATGCCCTTTAACCACTATATATTTGAGTGAGGAATGTTGGATAATAGGACGGTACAATCTCCTAGCGTGAAAGACGCATTTTAGGGACTCTATATGATGTTAGCTTTACACATTCGGCTAGGAGATTGTACCGTCCTATTATTCCACATTCTTCGACCAAATATATAGTGGTTAAAGGGCGTAATACCGGCTCCAACTGATGAGTCGTCAGTAAGCATGAAACGAATGTGCATGAGATTATACTTTCCGTTCATGCTGCCTTGGTTTATCCTTCTGGTCACAACTGAACTAATTTGTTACTTGGTTCGCAACACCTAATACATACTTGCATATATATTAGCTCTCCGCAACAAACAGTATTTAACTAGTTAATATTCTTGTAAGTTTTTGCTTAAAATTGGGCAGTGTGGTCATCATATTTAGAGTATGCACGCTTTCCATTCGTTGGTGGTTGATTTGCACTATTACATCCGATTGATCCTCTTTTCCAAGTACTTGTTGGGTTCGTCTACGAGATACGATTAGATCGTATTTCATTGTCAGTGGTTAGTAGGAATCCCGTGGAAGCGTTCTCAGTGAAGGTACGAATCAGCATTCAGCCACCGCGAAGATGTACTCAACGCGTACTTGGAAATGAGGATCAATCGGATCTTTGCGGAACTAGTATTGGAAATCCAATGCCCACAAGGAAAACCGTGGATACCCTAACTGGCTACTAGTTATGCCATATCCAAAGCATTAAATCAACATTCATCAACATTAACGTGTTCCGCGTTTTACTTTTCTCATGAGTGTATTTCATTTTATATATACATATATATATATATATATATATATATATATATATATATATATGTGTGTGTGTGTGTGTGTGTGTGTTGTGACGCGTACACCACAATTTGAAACCGGCAAAAACAAAATTAGTGATTGATAGATTTCACCCACCTGTTCGGAGTATAAATTCGAATCATCATTTGAAAATTTGTTGGCATCCCTATTCTGATCGATGGCCATATATAAATCCTCAGATATTAATGGGTTTTCAATTGGGTTCTCCGTCAATGATTCCAAAAATTTTATTGAACCATTATCCGGTTCTACACTTACGTAACATAACTCAGGCTGCTTTCGTCCGTTCGGGATGCATTCATCGACGTTACCTTTAACGCTAGTAACACAGCCAGCAGAATCACCACCACATTTTTTGAGATTTATGTTGTTGTCCCAAATAACATCAGCACTTCTGCCAGAATCAGTGTTGGATGTTAACTTTAATGATGAAGGAAAATCATTTAATTCCTGACGGTCACATTCAGTATTGTCGGATAGGTTGGTTATCAATTGATTGGCCTCAATTTTACTGGAAATATGTGTGAGATTGTCATTCTTCTGAGGATCGTCATGTGAAGAATTGATGGTTAGATTTGGTGTCATATGCACGTCAGGTATTATATTATCCTTTGTTTGATTAGCAACTTTGTTGTTTAGTATTGCAGAAAATTCAATATTTTTGGAGGCAGCAGATTCGGAGTGCGTTGAAAAATCGGAAAACTTCGTCAGTGAACTGTTTACAGAGCTCGATTTGTTCGGATCCAAACAATTTTGGGCTGAACTCAATCTCCTGACTAACATTTTCTTTTAATTAAGTTTATTGCATATTCCAATGTATATGTCTCCTTCAACACACCACAGGACATTATTATAAGCACTCTAGGTCGGAATGCATCAAATATTAGGGGGCATTCTCGCAAATAATTACAACTGTATAAACAGGAGACAAACTGAAAGCATGAATTCAACGAGTTCTGTAATTTTAGAAAATATTCATGTTCATTTAATTACAGTATAGAGGAGATAATAATTCATTTACAGAGTATGATAAAAATAATGGATTCCGTTCGGTGTTCAGATCACGAAATGTCGAGGCAAACTTCTAACGCATAAATTCACGTCCCTGTTAATTATTCGTGGTGTATATGTATTATTACGCAGGTAAAGATTTGTATGTTAATAAGAGTATCCGATAAAAATCAAGTATCTAAAACGAAGGCGGAAAAATCTAGTAGAGATAGAAACAAGGGCACACGAAATAAAGTTCAAGCAATAACATCGCTCCTATAGCTAATGTCATTTTTTCATTATCATCATTATTATGACTAGTAAGTTTTTAATAAAGTTGTGAATACCAACATGTAGTTTTGTCTTTTTCGTCATAACGTCCTATCCGTAGAAAATATCCCGAAAGAAATAATTCGCAAGCTGGTACTGATGATGATAACAAATATAACTATTGATAATGATGACAAAGATTGTAATGATTGAAAAATATATTTAGCTTGTTCAATATTAATAGAATTATATACCATCTACAAAAAATATGAGTACAGAAAAGAGTATACACCAATTAAATTCATGTGTTTTTGTGTTTATGTAACTTTCAAAGCTTTAAAATTAATAATATATAAAAACACACAAAATTCGGCGACAATTGTGATGAAAATCGAAGTATGTATATTTGTTTGTTTACAAGTAAGCACAAAATAACGACAAACACAAAAGCACACATTAATTAAACTCACAGGCCTTTCAATAGACATTATGCGTTAATATACGCGCATGTTTTATTAATTCTACAGGACAATATTCGAGTTGTTAATCTATTTTGATTGGTTAACTAAATTTCCTCCAATGAAACTAGTTTGCGTATGCCGAAATATGGAATACAAACGAGCAAACGCCACAATCTGTACACGCCCGCTTCGTCCGAATTTGTATTATGCGGATAAATAAATGTCCACATTTAGCTAATTGAATTCACAAGAAACAATCCTATAATTTCGCGTTGCATTAAATGCAGCTAATCATTATAACACGATCTTTGAGATTCGATTCAGAATGTTGTTATTAAATGTGATTCAGTACGGATTAACCGACAATGAAACCATTTTAAAATATCACTGATTGCGCGGATAGTGATAACAATAGTCCATCACTATCATACAATTAAAATCAAGATTTCACGTTTGTTATTCCCAACATAGTGTTTGCATCCATTGTCTTCAATTTTGCTCAGAATATTTTTGCTTCCGGTTTCGGTGGCATTTTCGACGAAAAGCACATATCACAAACAGTTTGACTATTATTAAGTAAAGTGGTAAATTTAGTTCCACAGTCTACTTTATACTTACTGAAAGATCATTTAACCATAACTGTCTTTTCACTAGGTAAGTACGTGGCTAGGCTCTCTGTGTATATTTAACTTCACATGTAAACTGGTCGTAATGAAATTACAGTGATCTAATGACACCTTCTGACGATTGACAAGATAAGCGTACGTCATGGTTGTATGTATGTGCTCGCGCATGTATTTAATAAAGAAGTAATCACTTACTGCACATGTACACGCATCCAAGTGAAATTATATTGATTCAACAACATCTGACGATTCACTAGACAATTATTATAATCAAGGTTGCGGTCTTGATATAAACACCTGACTCAATTATTACTTACATATGTCAGTATAAACTAAGAATTGTATAGTGTAGAAAAGGCAATTCATCCAGTAGACCGGTTTCGTCCTTATTGGGAAATCATCAAGTACTGGCCAGAATTTGCCGCGGACAGGATATGAACCGGTCTACTGGATGAATTTCCTTTTCTACACTATAAAATTCTTAGTTTATACTGACATATGTAAGTAATTAATAGGTCAGGTGTTCATATCAAGACCGCAACCTTGATTATACTAATTGTTATCACCACCCGCGCAACCAATGTTCGTTTAATTATATAGATTCACTTAGACAGCTTTGATACTGTTTAGTTGCGGAGAGCTACATATATATGAAAGTATGTATTAGGTGTTGCGAACCTAGTAACAACTTAGTTCAGTTGTGACCAGAAGGATAAACCAAAGACAGCATGAACGGAAAGTATAATCTCATGCACATTCGTTTCGTGCTTATTGGCGACTCATCAGTAGGAGCCGGTATTACGCCCTTTAATCACTATATATTTGGTCGAAGAATGTGGAATAATAGGACGGTACAATCTCCTAGACGAATGTGTAAACCTGCAAACGGTACCGTCCTATTATCCTACATTCTTGACCAAAATATATAGTGGTTAAAGGGCGTAATACCGGCTCCTACTGATGAGTCGCCAGTAAGCACGAAACGAATGTGCATGAGATTATACTTTCCGTTCATGCTGTCTTTGGTTTATCCTTCTGGTCACAACTTAACTAATTTGTTACTAGGTTCGCAACACCCAATACATACTTGCATATATATTAGTTCTCCGCAACAAACAGTATTTAACTGTTATATATCACACATGTTTTTTAAAACATTTAACAAGAATTTAAAACACGTTTTGTAATTGATACATTGCACGGAATCTTGCAAATAGTGATCAAGAAACCCGAAAGTAGTTTTTCCTGTTATTCGCCTAGGTCATAGTATGAAGCTTTGTCGGATTCGCATGTACTAATAAAGGCTTTAACCTCAATATTAATGAATAGAAGCCTATATAAAAGCAATATTGTTGATAGTCTATTCAGAATATTTCTATATTATATATAATGAGCTGACTTGATATTTGCATTGCAAAGACATCGCAGGAAATTGTCTCTACTATTCTTTGAATACACGCAGGTTTAGGAGCTTTTAATATTTAGCATTCCAAAAATTTTTAACCAAATAAATTGCGGTTTCCCGGTGTAGTGCCAATTAGTACTAATAGGTCGATAAGAATGTGAACATGGGATTATTGTGCAAATTAACACTGTCCTGTCTGAACTACATTGTTGCTAGGTGTGTAATACCTAATACAAAATTGAAAAGTAGCGGCCGGATGGCTCAGTGGTTAGAGCACCAGATTCCGAAGCAGACGTGCCCAGGTTCGAGTCCAGTCCGCGGCAAATTCTGGCCAGTACATGATGAGTTCCCAATAAGGACGAAACCGGTCTACTGGATGAATTGCCTTTTCTATACTATACAATTCTTAGTTTATACTGACATATGTATGTACTTAATTGGTCAGGTGTTTATATCAAGATCGAAATCTTGATTACTATAATTGTTATCACCACCTACACAACCAATGTTCGTTTACTTAAATAAATGTTCATTCAATGCCACTTCCCCGTGTATTGTTGTGTATCTTCAATAATGACAGATTGGGAATGGTTAATTAGAAATTTTGGTCTAAATGGATGCTTTCTGAGCTCCATATAAAAGAAAACGATTAACCGTGTTACATTAGTTAGTATATGACTGAAAATTGCGTGTAGTGTGCGGCAGAGTTACTCAGTGGTTAGAGCATCAGATTCCGAATCAGACGTGCCCAGGTTCGTGCCAGGACCGCGGAAAATTCTGGCCAGTACGTGATGAGTTCCCAATAAGAACGAAACCGGTCTACTGAATGAATTGCATTTTATACACTATAAAATTCTTAGTTTATATTGACTAATGTATGTACTTAATATGTCAGTTGATTTTATCAAAATTGCAACCTGGATTGTAGTAATAGGTCGCCAGTTCGCCCGTTAAGAATGTGTACATGGGATTATTGTGCTTGTTAACCATCTGTAACTACCGTACGTAAATGTAAGTATGTGAAATGAGTGTATACATTATAAACAAATCAATTACAATGTATGCGAGACTACTAGAGTTGAGAGCCGCATATATAAGTTTCCATTCAATATATATATGCAATGCAGTATGATCCTCGCTAGCCTGTTTGCCGTCGTACTCTGATGATGATCATGGAAGGTAGAAACGCACAAGTACGTGCAACTGGCAGTAGTTTTGTTATGTTGTTCGACGACTGGTTACATACATTGTGATTGGTGTTTACTTCAAGCTCGCAAACTTGATGTAAAGAAGTATAAACAATTTTTTCATGATTGAATTTTTTTAGCAGTTTGAAATACCAACCTTTTTTGACAAACATAAATTATTTTTAAAATAATATATATTGTATAGTTACCCATGTGTGTAGAGAATAAAATACGTTAATTCCCAATTCCTTTTATAAGAGAAAAAAATTGGGGACCGTTTCTCGAGCTACTTTATCCATCTTTGAAACTTCTTTCATAACATTTTTAAATAACACAATAACTACATTCTGCGCTGTTCAGACAATAAATGTATAATTAAATTGCCTTTATACATGTGGATTTCGGATACTGCACCGCTAATCGTTACCTATGGTCATGTTTGCCATAACTTGCATTTTCTGAGAACATAATATTTCATTTCAGATGATAGGTCGAACAATGATGACTGGAAACGTGAAGCATAAATCGGCCAAAGCAATTCATGCAGTAGACCAGTTACGTCCTTATAGGGAACTTATCACGTATTGTCCAGAATTTGCCGCGGAGTGTGCACGAACCTGGGCACGTCTGCTTTGGAATCTGGTGCTCTAACCACTGAGCCACTCTTCCGGACACTACACACAACTTTCGTTTATATAGCAAAAGGAAAATCTAACCCATAAATGTTAATAAGTATCAAACATAAAATTGTGTGAAATATGCAGCAGGGTGGCTCAGTGGTTAATGCACCAAATGCCGAAGCAGAGATGCCCTGCTTCGAGCCTAGTCGTCGGAAAGTATGTGCCAAGTTCCCAATAAAGACGAAACAGGTCTACTGTATGAATTACCCTTTCTGCACAATAAAATACTTAGTTTCTACTGAAAATGTGTGTACATAATGGGTCTGGAGTTTATATAATAAACTAGTCTGATTTTCAATTTTTTATTACTAGTTAGTGATTTGTTGCGTGACGATTTTTAGCTGTATCTGAGTATGTGTCTGTGTAAATGCTTGTTTGTTTACGGGTCTTTTACATTGTATTACATATTGATATTTGACATCTGGTTGTTCCTGTGTATCTAAATGATATATAAATATATATATATAGAGATATATATATATATATATATATATATATATTAGCAAATTAAAAAGAAGCTCCAAGAAACAAGAAATCAGAATTATGTTTGTATGTTCATTACTAATATGTTCAACCAATTAAGAAAAATTAAGGATCAAGGAAATATCGCAGTTGCTTAATTAGCTTTTTTCTTAGTCTCGTAATATACAGTGGAATGTGATTTGAAATAACTTGTTCGAACAAGACAACTGGAACTAATTTGATGTACACACGATTTTCTTTTATGAGTAGTTTAATTGGACTATTAGTTCAACAAAGGTCAGATTGATCCATATTTCTATGTACGCGTTGAGTTCGGCTTTATCGTAGCTGGGGGCTGATTTGTCCTCTTACTCCAAAGACTTCCACACGATTCGTACTAACCACTGTATATGTGGTTCGATCTAATCTTGGTTGTATAGCTACGTTTCGGTGCCATCTTCAGGAATCGCATAACACACAGTACACTGCTCACACATTAGACTTAAGTAACGCGTATTTGAAAATGTGGAACAATCGGAGCATTGCGTAATCGAGAGTGCTAATCGACCGCTCATGAAGGAATATCGTGGATACGTTAAATGAGCTGTTCGCATTGCGCAACGAAGAATACCAACTGGAATTCAGACTTTGCTGGTCACAAATCAGATCAGGCAATTTTTAATAAACCAGCATAGTCTAAGACTTTGCACAAACAGTTTCACAAATATCCGATTGATCACAATGTCCTTTTCCTTTTTGTCTTCGATCGGGCTAGGATTGTAATTGTCCTAATGGAAATGCGGTTCTACCACATCATTGTTTACTGGCGACGTTTCGATGCCAATTTTCCAGCAACATCCTCAGGCAACTAACAATCGGCATCTTCATCCTCTTGTACTGATTCATAATTGTGACGACTGTGACATCATATTTGTTAGACAAGTATTTTTTACCTGAGGATGGTGCTAGAAAATTGGCATCGAAACGTCGCCAGTAAACAAAGATGTGATAGAACCGCATTTCCATTGGGACAATTACAAACCCAGCCCGATCGAAGACAAAAAGGAAATGGAAATTGTGATCAATCGGATCTTTGTGAAACTGTTTGTGCAAAGCTAGAAACCGCGTACGCAAAACGCGACATTGGAAAATATGAAGCTGGCACTCCGCAATTAAATTTCAAAATATAGTCTAAATCTGTTAAATATGGGTGCAGCTCCTGCACAAAGATCAGCATTTCGCGAACATATACTACTCGCAGGCCTCGTTGCCCGTAGTATTTATTTTCGGTTTTGTATAATGCAAAATCATGAATAATGCTTCTAATTAAACGAGCATTTGTTGCGCGGGCGATGATAACAATTACTTTAATCAATTTTGCAATTTTGATATAATCACTCGACCCATTATATGCATACATTTTTCAATATAAACTGTGTTATATATTTTGGTAAAGGCAACTCATCCAGTGGACCGGCTTCTTCCTTACTTGCAACTCGTCGCTTACTGTCCAGGTGGGACTCGAAACTGGACACGTCTGCTTCGGAACCTGGTGTCCTAACCACTGAGCCACCCTGCCTTACAATACACACAACGTTCTGTTATACACGAACTAATGCTTCTGGGTTAGCTTCTCCTTAGATCTGTAATTAAACGAACATTGTTTGCGCTGGCGGTGATAACAATTACTTATAATCAAGTTTTCGATCTTGATATAAACAGCTGACTCATTATGCACATACATTTGTCAGTTTAAATTAGACATCGGATAATGTAAAAAAGGGAAGTCATCTTGTAGACCGGTTTCGTCCATATTCCAAACCGGTCTTTTGGATGAGTTTTCTTTTCCACACTATACAATACTTAGATTATAGTTACAAATGTATGTACATAATGGGTTAGGTGTTTATATACGTAATGGGTCAGGTGTTTATATCAAGATCGCAAACTTGATTAAAGTAAAGGCTTCTAACTTTCGAAACTGATGCAATTACTAAGGTTAAATAATTTCCTAAATATACACTATTTATATAGTGTTTGGCGTGAAGGTGTAATATATGTGCAATTTTGTATTGAGTGTTGCGTACCTAATAATAAATTAGTAGGACTAGAATGATAAACCAAAGTCAGCATAAATGGAAGTTCCAATCTAATATGCACATTCGTTTCGTACCTAATGGCGATACATCAGAGGGAGCTGGTACCTGTTCTTAGATCCACTATTCATTTCGTCAAGTATTTTCGGACGGTTGTACGGTATAGTCTACTATAGAATTTGTATTCAAGCAGTAATGGAACCAATTTCATATAAAGTTGTCGACAATGTGCCTTCAAAGCCAGCTTACTATATTTGATATACACAAAGCATGTAAATAGTACCAACACTATGGTAGCCGTGTCGGAACATGGTACCAACTCAAAGGATTTCGATGGATGCTAAATTTCACCAAATTTAAAAATTACAACTATTTAAGAACATCTGTTACACAATCATATCCATACACCCTGGCCTGATTGATATAAGTTATCACTTTTCACGGGAATCATGACATGATTCAATTAAATATATTGTAGATATATGTACTGTTTGTTGCAGACAGCAAATATATATGAAATTTTGTATTAGGTGTGCGCATCAAGAAATTAATTCAAATAGGACCAAAAGGTTAAACTAAAGGCTGAAGATTGACGCAAACACAGTGAAAACAGTGTGATCCTCGATAGTCAGTTTGCCGTCGTACTCTGATGATGATCATGGAAGGTCGAAACGCGTCAGTGCGTTGCAGCTGGCAGTAGTTTTGTTATGTTGTTCGATGACTGGTTAAATACAATGGGATTGGTGTTTACTTCAAGCACGCAAACTTGATTTAAAGAATTGTTACCACCACCCGCGCAATCAATTATTGTTTAAATTGTATTGCCTATATATGTATATGTGGCGAAAGCTGCAAACAGTTCATGTTCGTGACTGCATAGAAATTATGCAGCTGACATTTTCAGTCAAGTTCAATATATGCGAGACTGCTAGAGGTGAGAGCCGCATATCTAATTTTGATTTCCATATATATTCAATGCGGTTTGGTCCTCGATAGTCAGTTTGCCGTCGTACTCTGATTATGATCATGGAAGGTCGAAACGCGTCAGTGCGTTGCGGCTGGCGGTAGTTTTGTTATGTTGTTCAACGACTGGTTATATACAATGGGATTGGTGTTTACTTCAAGCTCTCGCAAACTTGATTTAAAGAATTGTTACCACCACCCGCGCAATCAATTATTGTTTAAATTGTATTGCCTATATATGTATATGTGGCGAAAGCTGCAAACAGTTCATGTTCGTGACTGCATAGAAATTGTGCAGCCGACATTTCCAGTCAAGTTCAATGTATGCGAGACTGCTAGAGGTGAGAGCCGCGTATCTAAATTTGATTTCCATATATTCAATGCGGTTTGATCCTCGATAGTCAGTTTGCTGTCGTACTCTGATGATGATCATGGAAGGTCGAAACGCGTCAGTGCGTTGCAGCTGGCGGTAGTTTTGTTATTTTGTTCGACAACTGGTGAAATACAATGGGATTGGTGTTTACTTCAAGCACGCAAACTTGATTTAAAGAATTGTTACCACCACCCGCGCAATCAATTATTGTTTAAATTGTATTGCCTATATGTATATGTGGCGAAAGCTTCAAACAGTTAATGTTCGTGATTGCATAGAAATTCTGTAGCCGACATTTCCAGTCAAGTTCAATGTATGCGAGACTGCTAGAGGTGAGAGCCGCATATCTAATTTTGATTTCCATATATATTCAATGCGGTTTGGTCCTCGATAGTCAGTTTGCCGTCGTACTCTGATGATGATCATGGAAGGTCGAAACGCGTCAGTGCGTTGCGGCTGGCGGTAGTTTTGTTATGTTGTTCAACGACTGGTTATATACAATGGGATTGGTGTTTACTTCAAGCTCTCGCAAACTTGATTTAAAGAATTGTTACCACCACCCGCGCAGTTTATTATAGTTAACCTCTATTGTGTGTTTTCGGTAGTATTTACCTAGTTTTTGTAGATGATCTAACTGGATTGAACTTCTGAACAACGGTCTCATCAATTAAATCGACATCTCTTACGTTTTTTTAATTTCGCTGTTACTCCTTTATGTGATAAAATTTCTTTTGATTTGGAAAAGGTTCTATTAATATATATATTTATATATAAATGTATATATATATATATATATATGTGTGTGTGTACAACACGGTTTGAGAGTATATTATCGTATTAACTAAATACTGCACAAGAAGGCAAATGCAATGCATCGGATATCGTCCTTATTGAAAATTACCACAAGTAATGCGACGGTGAATTGGCCATGGATCAACTTGGTTTTTCCACTACGTCGACTGGACCAACGAGCAGAGATTTATATCAAGAATATATCAAACGTCACCACGTTCTTGATATAAATCTCTGCTCGTTGGTCCAGTCGACGTAATGGAAAAACCAGATATTACCTAGGTTGCGAGTTTTGACAAATCAAAACTGAAGAAAACAGAAACGGTGGAAAAGAACACGTTGCCAAGCAAAGAAACTATTGATCAAATTGGTTTATGGTCGTACAATTCATCCACATGTTACCGAAGTGACGAATCGCATGCTAATTTTATAGAAATGCCTAATTATGTATTGGTTCAGTCTTTCCTGTGTGTAGTTAAATACTGTTTGTTGCGGAGAACTAATATATATTCAAGTATGTATTAGGTGTGTGTAGTTAAAATTCACTATCGCGTTTCAACGAAGTATCGCTTTCTGTCATTATACCACAAACATCATGCCACCTGGGCAAGGCGGTTGTGAATTGAAGTATAATTAAAGCATCTGATTACACATTTGTTGACGGCAAAATTTAAACATCGGATAATAAAGCAAATGAATTTCATCAATTAGATCGGTTTCATCGTTGTTGGACACTCGTCAAGCAGTCTGCAAAATTTCCTCCGTCGTCAGCTCTTGATACCAACACTGTGGTTGCCGAGTCGGTACGTGGTACCAACACAATGGATTTCAAAGTATGCTAAAGATCGCCAAAACATAGGATTACAACTATGTCTGACCACAGTTGCTCCAGCTAGTCCATGCACTCTGGCCTTGATCAATATCAGTTATCATTTATCTAACTGATTAATTTTGATAGTTGTCTTTTTTAGTTGGGCAGTGCGATCATCAAATTTAACGTATCCACAATTTTTGTCGTGGGTGGTCGCTTTGGACTCCCGGTTCCGCAATGATCTGATCGATCTTAATTTCCTAGTACGTGCTGAGTTCGGCTTTGTTGTGTCATCAATGTGAAGGCTTTTACTCCATTCGTACTAACAGCTGGAAACTAAGTTCGATCTAAACTTGGCTGTGTGAAGTTTCGGCACTTCATTTCCAGTACCATCTTCAGAAATCTAATAACACACCGAACACTAATCACAAGACGAGGTTTAAACAAATGAGGATCGACCGGATCGTTGTGGAGACGAGTGTGCAATTCGAGCACTCACGAAAGAAAATGGTAGATACCTTTTTATATTGTTCTCTGATTTTATTCGAATTTTTTATTAGTAGTCTCCTTTTATAAGCTTGGTGTTTTTTCTACTTATGTTACCTCTGAACATATTGGTGTGCAAGCTTATGCAATTCCATTTTTATCTTTTTTTCCCCAAAACATATGATAATGTCAAGAAAATAATTTTATAGAGTACATGATAATTAATCCCCAACTTAAAACACAACGAGTAATTTCTGAAATGATATCAGTTTAAGGTTAACCCAATCAGGCGAATGGTTGTCACGATTAAACGAACATTGGCTGCGCTGGCATGACAAAAATCATTTAAAGCAAGCTCGAGATCTTAATATAAACACCTGTCCCATTATGCACGTACATTTGTCAGTATAAACTAAGCATTGTATTATGTAGAAAAGGAAATTCATTTCGTAGACCGGTTTCATCCTTATTCAGACCTTGTCACGTACTGTCTAGAATTTGCCGCGGACAGGGCTCGAACCTGGGCACGTCTGCCACGGAATCTGTCGCTCTAACGACTGAGCCACCCTGTCGCACACTACACACACACACACGTTTCAATTATATACTAAGTAATGTTTTTTGGTTAGCCCTTCTTGTAGGCGATGACATTATGACATACATTTAGACTTAAATTTCCCCCTAACCATCTCTAATTTGTCGTTGTAGAACAGAAACGACATTACATGGACAAGTGGTATTGAATTGAAAACTTCTATAATTAAATCAATTATTGGTTGAGCGGGCTTTGACAATAACTGATTTGAAGTCGCTATCTTGATATAAAAACCTGTCCCAGATGTACATACTTTTGTCAGTATAAACTAAGCATCGTATAATGTATGAAAGAACAATTTTTCCTTATTGGGACCTTTCATGTAATGTCCAATATTTGCCGCGGACAGGACTTCAACCTAGGCACGTTTGTCTCGGTGTTTGTGACTCGAAAAACTGTGTTGGATGAACTGTTTTTTTTTTCTAGTTTATCTTGAAAACTGTATGCATATTTTAGACAGGCCTTTACATCAAGATCGCAACTTTGATTTCAATAAATAGTAGTCATGATCGTATTCTCGCCGTCGTTTTCTTATGCGAGACAATTGATAGCACTGGTAGGTATGTAACATCTTGAATTCTTTATATTTTCAGGTGCACCGATTTTTGGCTATGATTGTTGGATTCACACTTGTCCCTCCATTTTGAAGTCCTCCATCAGCCACCCGTCTGAAAATGACATTGGAACAACATTAACCAAAATATTTCCAAATTTCCTGGACTTCATTTCCACTCCCATCTTCAGGGTTGACACCACACTCACAGGAAAAAAACAACTTGTGGAAAATTTAATCTCATCGCTAGTAATTTCGCGTACATTGTATTTTGACTGTAAATGTTGGCAGCACAATGCCTACGCATTCGCGAACATTAACATGTTTCAACTTCGACATATATATATATATATATATATATATATATATATATATATATATATTCTCACTCAAATATTTAGTGGTTAAAGGGCGTAATACCGGCTCCTACTGATGAGTCGCCAGTAAGCACGAAACGAATGTGCATGAGATTATACTTTCCGTTCATGCTGCCTTTGGTTTATCCTTCTGGTCACAACTGAACTAATTTGTTAGTAGGTTCGCAACAGCTAATACATACTTGCATAAGCACTCATTGATTTCTAATAAAACACATAATGCATTTCAATTTGAATTATTCATGAATGCTTTTCGTGTTTCATAAATTAGCCTTCTTATTTCCGCAAAGACGCGACTTATCCTCATTTAGATGTACGCACTTAGTTTCCATTATTGATGGCTAGGTGCTGATTTGTCCCATCCATCCGAAGGCATTCACATCATTAGGACTACCCACTGGAAATAAAGATTGATCTAATCTTGCTTGTATGACGTTTCGGTTCTTCATTTCCACTACCGACATCAGCATTCTTACAATTATAATTATACTAATTACAAGTCAATATTTGAACTCAAAAACGGTTAGGATCAAACTAAGGCTCTCTGTAGCTTATACTCTGCATGCAAATATAAATTAAGTGCATAAAAACGCACACCTAGCCGTCTCGAAGGCGAACGCATCGCGTAATAGGGAATGAGGACCCAGCTGGTCATTGCGGAACTCGGAGTGCTATTCTAGAAACCACGAAAGAAAAGCGTGGATACGGTAAATATGATTATTGCACTGCGCAACCAAGAGCAACAACTTCCAGGTAATGCAGTTTCCTTACTAGCAACGGAACCAAAATTATTAGGCAGCCGTCTGCCACTATTGAACAGCATTGTTCTGAAGGATTGTTGCGCAGTGCAAGCTACATATGAAGACTTTCCACGAGATGCGTTCGCCAGATGTTGCCTTGCACTATCAGTTTAACAAAGCTCCGATTGGTCAACATTTCCCAGTACGCATCTGTTTTGTCCTCGATCAGGCTGAGGGCTTACTCGTCCTTTCCTTCCGAAGGCTTCAACATCTTTCATAATAACTGTTGTAACTGCGGTGCTATCCAATCTTTGTTTACTGGCGACGTTTCGGCGCGCTATTTCCAGCACCACATTTGCTTAAATCTGTTATTGTGTGTGTATTGTGCTCTGTATAGTGGCCTGATGCTGGTGCAGGAAATAACGCACTGAAACGTCGCCAGTAAACACAGATTGGATAGCACCGTATTTTCAATGGTTAGTTTGAACGATGTTGAAGCCTTCCAAAGGGGAGGGACGAATACGCGCTCAGCCTGATCGAAGACAAGGCAGATGCGTACTAAGGAAATGGTGATCGATCGGATCTTTGTGAAGATGATAAAGCATAGCAACAAACCGCGAACGCTACTCGCAATAAGACATCATTGAACAACATTCATTAAATAGACCAATTCACAGTAAAATATCAGAATTTGCCGCGGCAAATTCTGGCCAGTACTTGATGAGTTCCCAATAAGGACGAAACCGGTCTACTGGATGAATTGCCTTTTCTACACTATACAATTCTTAGTTTATACTGACATATGTAAGTAATTAATGGGTCAGGTGTTTATATCAAGACCGCAACCTAGAATTTGTGTAGTCGACATTTCCTGTCAAGAACAATTTATGCGAGATCAAAGTGAGTTGAGAGCCACATATCTAATTTTGCTTTCCAATTATATGCATTGCGGTTTGATCCTCGCTAGTCAGTTTGCCGTCGTGCTCTGCTAATAATCATGGGAGGACGAAACGCGTCATTACGTGTGAGTGACGGTAGTTTTGATATGCTGTTCTACAGCTAGTTAAATAAAATGGGATTGATGTTTACTTCATGCTCGCAAACTTGATTTAAATAATTGTTACCACCACCCGCGCAATCATTGATTGTTTAGTTGTATTAATAAAACAATCATCAGTCGACCTGTTAGACACAATGGAATTTGTGGAACTTTATTTTAAAAATTTTTACCAATGCCAACTCAAACACAGATTATTTAAATCAAGGACGTGATATTGAGGTAAACATCAATCCAATTATTTATGTACATCTGTCGGTATTAACCTAGCACTGTATAATGTAGAAAGGGTAATTATTCCAGTAACCCGGTTTGTCCAAATTGCGAACTCTTCATGCACAGTTTAGGGCTCGAACCTGGGTACGTTGGCTTCGGAATCTTTGACTGCAACCACTGATCCACTCTGCCACACATTAGTTTGTTTACCAATGAAAATTTTGTGTAGCGTGCGGCAGGTTGGCTCAATAGCTACAACAACATACTACAAAACTGATGTGCTCAGGTTTTTGCCCAGTCCGCGGCAAATTCTGGGCCCATTGTGAGACGTGTCAAACAAGGAAGAAACCGGTTGAATGGATGAATTTCATTTTCTACGTTATACTATGCTCAGTTTATGCTGAAAATGTAGGTATTTAATGGGACCGCTGTTTATATCAAGATAGCAAACTTGGTAAAAATAATAATTTGTTTGTAGTTAAAAAAGAGGAAAGCTAGCCACATTTTATTTGAAATTAACGCCAAAATCTCGAACCATAAATTTTCATCTTTATGCGGTAAATATATTGAGAGAGGGAGTGAGAGAAATAAATCTTTTATACAGACTCTATATTGGATGATGACACTAATGAACGTATCTATCAACTTATCTAAGTTCTCTCAATCTATCTGATAAATATATATCTATGTGTCTATCAATCTGGCTATCCATCTACCTACATATTTTATATCTATTTATCCATCTGATTGTGTATATTTACTAACGTATATATATATGCACACATCTATATATCTTTATACATAGCGTTATAAATTTCAATATATCTTTAAATATCATTATATGTATACCAATATGTCTTTATCTACTTACCTTTCTTTCGATCTGCTTGTCAATCTACCATTAGATATATAGTTCTATCTATGTATGTAGCTATCTATCTATCCATCTGTTTATCTAATTTAATCTCTAATTCATCACAATTGATCAGATTTCTGGGTGTATGTGTATGGTGATAGATTTAGTTTATCCAATTGAAATTTTTTGTCCAAATGAGGGAATGGCTAGCCAAAAGCATAAGTCACTATATTACTTTATATTGTGTGTACTGTACTGCAGTTGAACTCATTGGACAAAGTCAAAGACTCAGAAAGAATTTTACCCCTTCTCGAGGTCGTCCACAGTAAAATTCCGAACTTTACCATACTAGACGAGTTCAAAATAAGGACGAACCCGGTTTGATGGATCAATTTTCTTTTCTACATTATACAATTCTTGGTTTATACTGAAAAATGTATGTACATAAAGGGTCAGATGTTTATATCAAGATCGTAACATTATTAAATGTAATATTTAACTATTTTCCAATTTATTAATTCTTTAAATTAATCTTTAAATCTTTTATTTATACTATTTATCAAAATGTCAGTCCATATTTTTCTATCTATATATAAGCTTAAATCAATCTATCTATTTTAGATTCTATTCGTCTATCTATACATGCAATATTTATTGCTATTCATTTTGTTTTTTAACAATCGACCTATTTACCTGCATATAATTGCATCCTGATAGTTTTTAATAAAAGTTTCAACGTGTCACATACCTTTCTTTTTTCATGTTATTATTATTATATTCATGCTACCCTACGCCTAACTTTCTAAATTAATAATTTTTTTGTTGCCAAATATTTTTTAGTGCATTGCGCGATTTGGGCAAAAACTGTTTGTCACTAAATTTGTGCAGACAAGACATTGCTTATGCGACAACATTTATTTTCTTCTCGTGGATTTTTTTCCATAATTCCATACTGACAATTACAACGAACAGGTAGCTACAGGCGTATAGTGCGCATTTACATTCATTTACGTATTAGCAGGCGCATTAGTAACAAATCATCGCATATACGTTTCAAAATGAAGGCTTATTCTATAGCTTGGCAACTATGTGTAAAGAAAGCACATACAATCTCAAAAATATTGTTCTTCGTTTTTCACGTACAAAGCTAACTACTTATATATATATATATATATATATATATATATATATATATATATATATATATATATATATATATAACCATTGGTAGTGTATTTCTATAATTTAGTTTTAAATGCTCTATGAAGCTGATGTTAAATTAATACTATTACTAGCGTTATGGGAGTAGTAGACGTAGTCGCATTACAGATAAACCGAGCACGGATATTGGGAGAGGGGAGTATTTCAACGATGTATCCACTACTATAGCGGAACTCACTTCAATATTAACCAATCACATTCGAGTGGTGTCTCGAGAATAAACCATTAGTACTATTAGTGGCACACTGGCTTTGGCTTCTAATCCCATTATTAGTGCTACTAATTTTGGTCAAACTGCCGAAAAAATAAGCATTTAGTCGCATAAATCACCAAAAATATTTAACGTAGTAACAACTATTTGCGCATTTTACAACTAAGAACGTCGTTGTTCTGTGAATATGTGTAGAAAAAATTGAACAACTAATTTTACGATTTAATGTACAATACCAATACATGGTCTTTGCTTTGACCATAATCGGCATGAAAAACGAATTATTAGCTTTGTGTGTTCTACGAAGTCAAATTGAGAGAAATTATGATTTAGAGGTGGGGCAGTGCAGATGATATGTGGCCATATTTGTGTTCAAAGACGCCTTTATGCTCCTGACCTGTTTTTTTAGATGAAGGTTACAACATTGAGGCAAACACCAACCCATTTATATATATATATATATATATATATATATATATATATATATATATATATATATATAATCTTCATTGCCTTAATAGATTACACATTTTTAAAAAAAATAAAATGAGAAAATTCTTTTAATAACTGTGTACAATGACTGGTTTATGCCGATAATTGTAGAACAATTTTTCATTTAAATGCGTCTTAGATTATTATTTGCTTTAAGAGATGCCAAAATGTTTTCTTCTTTATTTATCTTCTTCTTATTATTGGTGGTTTATTGCGGGATTATTTGTGAGTTCATAGGCGTATGTGTGTGTTTGTGTGTGGTGATGGGGGTCATTTTTATTTTATTACAGAGTTATGTCTGAGATTAAATGAACATTGGTTTCACGTGTGGTCCTTTCCTCGGCAAATTCTGGCCAGTACATGATGAGTTCCCAATAAGGACGAGACCGGTCTACCGGATGAATTGCCTTTTCTACACTGTACAATTCTTAGTTTATACTGACATATGTAAGTAATTAATGGGTCAGGTGTTTATATCAATACCGCTACCTTAATTATAATAATTATGTCTTAGATGTTGTTATTCTTGTATTTTGCGGAATTGATCATTGACAACGTGGTCTCTTTGTTGGCTAATGCATACGCGAATATTTTTCATGTATATTTATGCGGTAGCATAAATATTAGACATACGGAAATGCAATTGATCAACAGAATAAAACAACATTTACCGCAGATATGGATGTAAAAACGTCTGGCACGTCCGGAAAATCAGCTTAAAGGGATGAAAGAAGTAAAATGACGATTGAACATTTGATGGAGATATATTACAGTTAAACACTGTTTGTTGCGAAGAGCTAATATATATGCAAGTATGTATTAGGTGTTGCGAACCTAGTAACAAATTAGTTCAGTTGTGACCAGAAGGATAAACCAAATGCAGCATGAACGGAAAGTATAATCGCATGCACATTCGTTTCGTGCTTACGGGCGACTCATCAGTAGGAGCCGATTATACGCCCTTTAACCACTATATATTTGGTCGAAGAATGTAGAATAATAGGACGATAAAATCTCCTACTAATGGAGATGACGTTCTTTAAGTTTAAATTTAGCAACAAAAAAATTGGAGGCCAATTAGATAGGGCCCAATGGGACACCATATGTCGGTTTCAATAGCCCACATATTTATCTATTATTTGGTGAATAATCTTAATGATAAGGCACCAATGGACCTCAAATTGTATCTACGGTTCTTGGATGAAATATAAGTGATCTGGATTCCTGTTGAGGATAAAATGATAAATTTCTTAGTTTTGACAAATCGAATACACGAACGTCAATTTACTCTTGAAATGGAATCATAAGGTGAACTTTAGCTTTTTTAATTTAAATTTAGTTAGAAATGGACAGTAATTAGGTAGACATGTTTTCAGGAAGGATACTTACTCGGGAATCATTCTTAATCTCAAGTAAAACGCGCTTGCTTCATTTGTTTCGTTTGTTAAACTTGTGAAACAAAATGCAACTGATGAAGGCCTACGGTAAGGTAGGCCCAAATATATTGCAAAAAGAAAACTACTGGAACAATGAAAGCTGCGTTAGTCAAAACGCAGATCTCGTAAAATCACAGGTATCGTATGAAAATCGATAACTAAAGCCAATAACAGTAGGAAGCCTTAGATTAATAGACATAAAGCCTAGGAAGTTGGAATCACGCAGACCACGTGATATATCCATCCCTTAAAAGAATAAAGAAATTTCGAAACTGGATTTATCGAAATATTTTCAAGGAATAAAAAAACAACAGTAATTTAGCATTTGATAGTCACATCACAAATCAGATAATATTTTTCGTAATTCGTGTGATAACCATCGTGGTATAAGCTTTGATGCAGTCGTGTCTATGTTATTTGCTTCACGTGAATCACTCGCTAGAGACGAATAGGCCGGATTCCGCTCAGGACGAGATTGTAAAGATAATCTTGTTACGTTAAGGCAAGTTGTTCAACAGCAACAATTATATCGCCGTTCCACAATAGTCTTCTTATTAGATTTCAAAGGTTCATTTGACTATGTAGATCGCAAAGTTTTATTCGATATTCTGTCGAAAAGTGTGCACGAAATTTGATAATATTATACGCGCTTTCTACACAAACAATCATGATCGCATTAAGGTCTACAACGAATTAACGCACAACTTTACAACCAACAGCGTTGTTCGTCAAGGCTATTCACTTCTCCCTTTTGGTTTAATTTTGTGATAGATGCTATTATGAAAAACACACTTCCACACGCTCAGAATTCAGGTGTTGAATTTCGTCCGGGTGGTAAAATAATCGATCTTGACTATGCAGATGTTATCGTAATATTATTCGACAATCGAGATTCTGCTCAGGCCACCTTGAATATAAAGTCTTCGACAATGTTGTTAGCTTCACTACTGCAGGTCTACACATTCGTCTAGGAGATTGTACCGTCCTATTATCCCACATTCCTCAGCCAAATATATAGTGGTTAAAGGGCGTAATACCGGCTCCTACTGATGAGTCGCCAGTAAGCACGAAACGAATGTGCATGAGATTATACTTTCCGTTCATGCTGCCTTTGGTTTATCCTTCTGATCACAACTGAACTAATTTGTTACTAGGTTCGCAACACCTAATACATACTTGCATATATATTATTTCTCCGCCACAAACAGTATCTAAGTGTTATGTATGGATTTGCTGAACTAGCAGGTGTTCAGAAATAGTTGTAATTCTAAATTTTGGAGAACTTTAGCATACAATTAATTCCAACTTGTTGGCACCTTGTACCACTTCGGCAATCATAATGTTGGTATCGGATACTGATACAGTAGCCGTAGTGCTGCTTTTATCTGTTGATAATCATATATTATTGTAGCCTATATATCAAGTTGCAGGACATCCCTTTTGTAATAACGGTGTGGGGTTATTTGATACTGTAAACCTGTAGACGTCACCATTTACTCAATAATTATGTTTATCCGACAAGCGATAGTTAAGCATGCTTGGTATTTTAGATTTGCACTTCATAGAGCACCTCTCGTAACAAGTTACGAGGCGTCGATTTTCCAAAGTTGCTTGGTGTCCACTTGATACGGTGAATATGTAGGCCTGAATATCTGCCCCATAGTCATGATTATCCCACAATAACTGACTATGCATGCTTGGCATTGAAGATCTGCACTTCATAGTGTAACCCCCATCCCAACTTGCTGGAGGTCTTCTTTTTCAATGATTATTTGTGTCTATTTGATAATTTACATTTGAAGGCCCGAACACGTGCTTCACAGCTAAATTTATTCGACAGGGGCCTTTTATTCTTGCTTGATATTGTAGATCATCACCTTCTGTTCAACCTCTGAGTCATGGTGCAGGATGTCCTCTTTCCACGGATGCTTGGGGTCGATTTGGTACTAAAGATCTGTAGGCTGGAACCTTTGTTCCATATTCATGTTTATTTGACAATTGTCAATTATACAAACTTGGTAATGTAAATCTGCACTTCATAGTGTAACCCGCGTCTCAACTTGCAGGACGTCCTTTTTCCGAAGATGATTGCGCTTTGTTTGATACTGCAGTTCTATAGGATTCATCATCTACTCCATACCCATGTTAATCCGACGAGATTTAAATAGACACACCTCGTGTTGTGGATCTGCACTTCATATTTTATCACGAGCATCACTGTGCAGGGCGTCGATTTTCCATTTGATACTGCGGATCTGAAGACTTGAGGACCCGTTTCATAGCCTAGTTTCTCCGAATAGTTTAAAGTGTTCATGCTTGGTATTTAAGATCGACATTTCATAGCTTAATTTCCATATCAACGTGCAGGACATCTTCTATTCACAGACGCTTGTAGCCAATTCTCTACTGCAGATTCGAAGACTTGAAAACCTGCTCGGTCGCCTTGTTTCTCAAGACGTCCTCTTTCCAAACATCGTTGCAGTCTATGTGACAGTGCAATTTTGCAGGCTGCAGAATCTGCTCTATGGCGATGTTTATTCGACCTGAGTCAACAACGCACGCACGGTATTTTAGATATGCCCTTCATAACGTTGCATCCATAACAAGGCACAGGACGTCCGCTTTCCACAGATGCTTGTGATAAATGTAATACTATAGATCTGTGCGCTTCATCACCTCCTCCGATGTCATGTCCTTCCGACAAGGATGAACGGTTCGCACGTAGTAATATTTATAATGTCCCAGTTCTCGTAGATTCCTCCAGTATTGGAACACGACTTCCTCTGTAATCTTGATAGCTGAGGTACACTAGAAATGGTCGAACTATTGACGTATCATAGCACAAAGTACATTTCACAAACAATTTGTGAAAAAATGTCGTATTATCGTTGCAAACTGGTCCATTTATATTAGCTTTAGCACATATCCAGTTAGAGTTATTAACGATAATCCTCAAAGTTTATGATAAGACGCAATAAAAGTCATTCGATAACTAATTAACCACAAACACAAGCGCATATATATATATGTCCGCCAACGTATATTATTACATAAATACATGAAATAGTAAAGAGCTTAAACAATAGCTTTCTTCGAGTACACGACCGGTCAAATTCACAAAATTGAGCTCATCTAAGTCCATAAGGATCATTTACATATACACCCACAAGTATATATATATATATATATATATATATATATATAAATTAATAAAGCAAGTACGAAATTTCATTTAGTTGTATCACTTGTGCTTCGCATTGACATTACACTATATAGGTGGGCGACACGTAGGTATGTCTGCTCATGAGAGCTATGTGAAACCAACTAAGTGCAACTGGATTGGCTTAACTTTTAATCTACCTTTTACATGTGCCAGACAATTTACTTTATACGTAAAATAAGAGATAAATTAATTAAGGCTGCCTTCACCTTAATGTGTAGATAGCCTAATAAATCAAATATTCTATTAATACCTCACGCCAAGTTAAGTGATGCAAACTAAATACAAACGAATCATGCACGTTTGAAATTTAACTCAAACCGACCCAGTTACATTTTCATTGATTGATGGGTTCTCACTGGTTCCATCACTCTGAGGCCGTCCACAAGCAGCATGTCTGAAAATGCTAAACACTGGCCTGTATAACAACAGCTGTTGTCAGTTCAGTAGATAGACACACTATCTTTGTTAGCTTGCCTCTAAGACTTGTGACGAAAAGTTGGACTGATGAAGAATGCCAATATGTGAATCCGAAATGTCTCTATCGAAGAAATTAATTGAGATAACTCCTGTGTAAGTCACAAAACAGATCAAGTAAAGATGACCCTCGTGTCTTTTCAATTTATAAGGAAAGATCATTGCACAGTGCCTTGTGCCACGTTGAAATGTAAATTTACCCTAACTTCCGCATAGAATGAATAGAACAATTGATTTTCTACAGGCTCGTAGCACATCAGTTAACTGGACAGAATTTTCATGTTTCTAAATACAACTCACTATCATTCGTGGCAAACGTAGAATAGTGGTTAAAATTATATATATATATATATATATATATATATATATATATATATATATATATATATATATATGTATATGCATGCATGCCCGAACACTTAAAGCAGCATGCTCCAATATCTTAAAGTCCATCTGGAACGTCTAAATTTGACTTCTACTTATGTGTCAAATGGCCTCGAATCCCTGACTAAACGCATATATAAATGGACTTAAATTGAAAGCTCCTGTCATGGTGATATTCAGTTCTGACAAGCGAGCAGCGTTAGCCCAGATACTGATAACCATATACAAACACATATGAACACAAACACACATACAAGCACAAACACACACACACACACATCAACACACACAAAAAAGAAAAACACAAGCTAACACATTAACACATCATCGTATTTAAAAATGAATTTATTCATTTTCGCGCAAATGTTCACCTGTATTTATTTGTTCCCACAACATTTTACTACAAAATCACATAACCAATTTTACTATTACATGACCCAAAAAAACGATTGACTTCACGTTGACTGATTGAGAGTTGATAGAATTATTCTACAGTGAAAAAACAGAAATACCGCAAAATATGCACTTGCAAAATGTTCGGAACAAACCTTCTACAAAATTTACAGCATGTATTTGGACAGAATAAACATATATCAGTTAAAATTTTTGCCTATATATATATATATATATATATATATATATATATATTTATGTGGATGTGTGTGTGTGTGTGTGTGTGTGTGAGAGAGAGTGTACGTGAATTATACATTTTTGAAGTTCCTCGTTATATGCGAAGGTCACAAGATTCCCTGGAATATGTTATTAAACATTGTAAACAAGTTTGCTTTTTAAACAACCCACAGGATTAGAAAATTTCCAACACAAACTGTTAAATGACAATCGTCATTACTTACGGCTAAGGGAAGAATATTTTAGTGATGTTCATTTTTAAAAGTATATGGCATGGATAGTGTTAAATAAATGTACACCTTTGGCAGATTATGTTGCATACTAGGTCAATAGTTAGGTACTGTTTGTGGTGGAGAACTATGATATATATATATATATATATATATATATATATATATATATATATATATGCAGTTTTGTATTAGGTGTTGATGAACAAATTAGATCATTAGACCAGTGATCAGCAGAATGAACTAGAGCATCTTGCACATCATTTCGTGCTTACTATGACTCATCAGTAGGAGCCGATATTACGCCCTTTAGCTACTATATATTTGGGTGAGGAATGTGGGAATATAGGACGTTCAATTTTCCCACATTCCTCACTCAAATATATAGAATGGGTAAAGGGCGTAATACAGGCTCCTACAAATGAATCACCATGAAGCACGAAATGAATGTGCACGAAATTATACTTTCAGTTCATTCTGTCTTTGTCTTATCCTTCTGGTCACAAGTGATCTAATTTGTTACTAGCTGCGCAACATCTAATACAATATACTTGGTAATAGATTGACAGAGCCCTATGAATAAACAAGACCGTTTTTCACGCTACCCATTTTGACACAGATCTTATTTTGAAGAACAATCCGTCTACCTGGCCATGCTCCTTTTGTTATTGGGAATCTTGCTAGTACTAGACAGGACCGCCAGTCTGGCAAAACTCCTGCTACACTATTCATACAGTGATCGATTTTACAACAGGCTACCAGGGTTATAGATTATGCAGGAGTTCATATTTATTTCCAATTTTTATTTGAAAACGACCCGGCCTGCGAGATTTGAAATAATACTACTTTTCTATCCACCTGAGCAAAATATTGTATTCTCAACTTTTATTTCAATGAGGGCGACATGGTATCGATCAACAGAGTCAAAACAGTTTAGTCGCAAACTAGGCATCCGGTCGGTCAAATGTATTATACGCATGAAGTCCTCGCCCAATGAACACGTTTATATGAACGAATCCACTGTGAAGAAGATGAAATGTCTTCTCAACTATCGAAAGCAATAGATAGCTAGATATCACCAGATGGTGTTGTTTTTCAGATGACTTCTACGTGATATGATTGATTGGTGTTTGTGTTAAGCACACAAACATGATACAAATGGTACAATAAACCTATGCGCGACAGGTCTCAAATGCAAAATAGAGATTAAATAGCTTTTTTCAACGTCTTTCTGTAAAATACTTAATTAAGTTTTACCTACCATTGTCAAGCTGTTTGTCTTGTAATGACAGCTCCGTAAAAGGCCAATTCAATCTCGAGGGTTAAAAACGAGAAACACACGGTCTAAATGTTGAAAAGACTGAACAGGAATAAAGTTTATGAAAAAAGGAAGCTGCATGAGAGGCGCGGTTCCGGAGGCGCAGGCGATGGGGAGGACACTGGATCAAATTTTCAGGGGTTCGATCATCCGCCGCAATTAATCTGGTTAATACTGAGGAATGCTTAGTAAGGACCAAACCAGTTTGGCAAATGATTTGTTATCGCCAAGTTAAGCAAAGTTTACCTAGAACCCGTAATCTCTCTCTCTCTCTCTATATATATCATATATATATATATATATATATATATATATATATATATATATATATATATATATATATATATATATAGTGTGTGTAGGGGGTGGACAGAAATCACAAACAAAAATGTGGTATTAGCTCACACAAGCATTACTTTAACTATGTACTTTACCTGCCTCAATAAGATTAAATACTCTCTTGGCTAATGTAGGCTTCGTGTATATTTTATGTGGAACGTTTCACAATATGAAAACGAAATTTCCATACTTTATGTTTGAAGTATATCAGTTGATAAGATGGAGCGGAAGTGCTTCTACAAATGATGTAGCCTGTTCTTAAATTCATAACAGAGGATAAATGTTTTATGTATTTTAAAACTATATATATATATATATATATATATATATATATATATATACACATATATATATATATATATATACGTATAGGTGCAGTACATCATTGTCGTCATAGTTATCACTATTGCGTAGTATTTAAAACAGTCGTCGAATTTTATTAATGATGATTTATGCTATTACATGAGTAGTAAGATGTGGTAATTAAATGTAGATGGCAAACTTGAATATTACAATTCTTCATCTATATTTACTCAACAGGCAGGCGTAATAAGGTGGTAATTAATACACGGTTGGGAAATAATACACATTTGAATGATTAAACGAACATTGATTACATGGGCGCTGATAGCACTTACTATAATTGAGATTGCGAACTTGATAAAAACACCTGATCCATTAAGTACTTACATTTTGTTAGTATAAACTAAAAATTGTATAGTGTAGAAAAGGAAATTCATCCAGTAGACCGGTTTCGTCCGTTTTGGTAAGTCTTCACGTACTGTCAAGAATTTGCCGCGGACAGGGTTCGAACCTGGGCATGTCTGAATAGGAATCCGTTCTGCTAACTACAGAGGCACTCTGCCGCATTGAAGCAAATTCTGGACAGAACGATATATATATATATATATATATATATATATATATATATATAATGTCCATTGCCTTCAAATATTACACAGTATATTTCTAATTAGGAAGAAAAACACATTAATAACAAAGTGGATAAAGGCCATTTATTTCGAGATTACTAAACATCGTTCTATAATTATTATAATCAAGGTTGCGGTCTTGATATAAACACCTGACCCATTAATTTCTTACATATGTCAGTATAAACTAAGAATTGTATAGTGTAGAAAAGGCAATTCATCCAGTAGACCAGTTTCGTCCTTATTGGGAACTCATCATGTACTGGCCCAATAAGGACAAAACCGGCCTACTGGATGAATTGCCTTTTCTACACTATACAATTCTTAGTTTATACTGACATATGTAAGTAATTAATGGGTCAGGTGTTTATATCAAGACTGCAACCTTGATTATAATAATTGTTATCACCATCCGCTCAACCAATGTTCGTTTAATTAGATACTGTTTGTTGCGGAGAGCTAATATACATGCAAGTGTGTACTAGGTGTTGCGCATTTAGTAAAAATTAGTTCAATTATGACCAGAAGAATAAAGCAAATTCAGCATGAACGGAAGGTATAATCTCATGTGCACACTTGTTTCGTATTTGCTGGCGACTCATCAGTAGGATCTGGCATTACACTCTATACTCCTCTGGTCATCAGCTGAGCACGTTGGCGAACCAACAAATTAGGTTCAAATCTAAATACAGCTATGATCATTAGTTTTCTCATACGGTATTTAAATAAGAGTGGCCCAGTGGTTAGAGCAGCAGGCGTGCCCTGGTTCGAGCTCATTCTGCGGCAAATTCTTGACTGTTCGTGAAGAGTTCTCAACAAGGAAGAGAATTGACGCGGCTGGGACTCGTATCAGAACATATCCGCTTCCAGGTATTTGTTCTTCTACTACCACAACCAAGCCGCATATTGCATGCATTTTTAAATATATTCCAACTTATCATTTCTGGTCAGACTTTCGTCAGCCGGAGTCTAGTGGCGTCACATAAGACCCAATTTTCTAACTATACATATTTGATCCTTCATTAAAGAACCGAAACTGTGTCACCTGGAGAGCACCCAGGTTCGAGCCCTGTCCGCGGCAAATTCTGGCCAGTACATGATGAGTTCCCAATAAGGACGAAACTGGTCTGCTAGATGAATTGCCTTTTCTACACTATACAATTCTTAGTTTATACTGACATATGTAAGTAATTAATGGGTCAGGTGTTTATATCAAGACCGCAACCTTGATTATAATAATTGTTATCACCACCCGCGCAACCAATGTTCGTTTAATCGTTCTACAATCTTTCATTTATCCCAGAATGTATATAAATGAAAGATTGTAGAGCGATGTTTAGTAATCTCGAAATAAATGGCCTTTATCCACATTTTTATTAATGTGTTTTTTCTTCCTAATGAGAAATATATATATTATATATATATATATATATATATATATATATATATGTTTGTGAGTGTGTGTGTGTGTATGTGTGTGATATAATTTATCCATTCAGGGACTCACATGGTTGCTTATATGATATGCGTATTATATATAGTGTATAAACTTATATATGTTGGACAGATAGATAATTATAAAAGATGTTTCGTGTATACGTGCGAGTATAACAGAATAGGTATTAAGACCGGATATTTGAGCAGACAATAAAAAAATAATTTATGAAGCAAAATAAAAAATGTATAGATTTGTCCTGAATAAGAAAACCATATTTGCCACAAGTTGATTTTTTCCTGTTAGTATGATGTCAATCCTGAAGATAGGAGTGGAAATGAAGTCCCTAATAATCTGAAAAAATCGAAAAATCTGGTTCCAACGTCATTTTCAGACAAACAGCTGATTCTTTAAATCAAGTTTGCGAGCTTGAAGTAAACAGCAATCCCATTGTATTTAACCAGTCGTCGAACAACATAACAAAACTACCGCCAGCCGCAACGCACTGACGCCTTGCGACCTTCCATGGTCATCATCAGATAGGCTTGTATGTCAATCCATATGGTTTACTTATAGCCATTCCATAAATGTCAATTGAGATAAGAGTACATTTATGTGTGTATAGGTTGTGGTGTGTGTGTGTGGGGGGGGGCGATGTGGGTATTTTCGTGGATACATATGAGTATTGGGGAATAATTTTTAAGACCAGCTATTGGGCTAGACAAAAAAGACAATAGTTCAGTGATTAAAATAAATAAAAAATAGATCTGTCTTGAATGAGGATACCACATTTGCCACAACATGTTTATTCTGTGATTATGGTGTCAACTTTGAAGATGAGACCGAAAATGAAGTCCCGAAAGTTTGGAAATAATTCTGAAAAGATTGATTAACAAACAATTTCAGAAGAACTAATTTTGGACGGCTTCGGAGCGACGGGACAAGTGAGAACCCATCAATCTATGGTCAGCACAACCTGTGAACCTGATTTGATTTTATGACTGCGTTTATAATTCTAATTATTTGACACCGCATCTGCATTTAAGCATTTTTACACAATCGTACACTTGTTTTCCTTATGACTGACTGTTTTCGCACCTGCTCTCTATTTTAATTATTAGCTAAATATGTTGCACTATTTATTATCGTACTGAAAAAACTGTGTGCCATTATCTTTGTGTTCAGTATTGAGAATGTGACCTGTAATAGAAGACTTGTACACTGGTACTAGACATTTAATTTAACAATAATTGATTGCGCGGGTAGTGGTAACAATTCTTTAAATCAAGTTTGCGAGCTTGAAGTAAACACCAATCCCATTGTATTTAACCAGTCGAACAAAATAAAGAAAACTACCGCCAGCCGGTAGTTTTGTTATGTTGTTCGACGACGGGTTAAATACTATGGGATCGCTGTTAACTTCTAGGCATTTACTTGTGAGCTTCTAAGGCACACGTGGATTGATACGGTTGATCAGTTGTTCTTTGCCCTGCATATGCGATTGATGTTTCAACTCCATTCAAATCGTAGATGATTTGCCAATGGGATTCATCGAATTTGGATTATGCGGGCGGTGATAACGATTATTTAAATCAAGATGTCGATCATGAAGTAAACACCAATCTCATTAAAAACATACATTTGCCCGTATAAAGTGAGTATTGTATAATGCGGCAGGGTGGCTAAAGTTAAACGAACATTGGTTGCGCTGGCGGTGATAACATTTACTATTATCAAGGTTGCGAACTTGATACAAACACTTGACTCATTAATACATACATATGTCAGTATAAGCTAAGAATTGTATAGTGTAGAAAAGGCAATTAATCCAGTACTGCGCAACGAGATTCATCTTTTAATTAATCCAGTAGACCGGTTTCGTCCTTATTGGGAGGCTTAGAGTTTAGAGCAACAGACGGGCCCAGGTTCGAGCCCTATCTGCGGCAAATTCTAGACAGTACGTGAAGAGTTCCCAATAATTAAAAAGCCCGTCTACTATATGAATAAACTTTCTACATTATACAGCGCTTAATTTATACTGACGAATGATTTTATATAATAGAATTGGTGTTTAGATCAAGATCGCAACCTTGATTTTAATAATAGAAATTAGGATTACAGTGGAAGCTGATCTTTATCGTCTACTTTTATGGCTCGGTTTGCATAAAAATAGTAATAGTTATTGGAATGAAAATAAACTAGTGGAGGTTAAAATGTTATATTCTTCGCTACCCGTACACGGAATATTAACCATTTCATCTTTTGAAATATCTGTGACATTTTGAATGGATTGTGAAAATCAATTTTCTCTACCGAAAAGTTCAATCAATCGAATGTAGGTGCACATGCATGACATCAAGCTATTACGCAAATTGAAATAACTAGCGTGCATGTGAGCCTTACATAAATTAGATTCTATTTTGGAGGAAATTACCATGCTGTGTATTCGTTTTGACTATAGCCTAATTAGAAAGAAAATTACTCAGCCAAATAAAATGCCATGTACAATTTGTAGTCATCCTTGCATTGCCTAAACTCGCATTAGTATTTGGTCTTTAAAAGCTGTATTATTCATTCAATTAAGCAGTCAATAATTGCGCGAGTTGTGCTAAACATTATTTACGTCAAGTTAGTGGAATTCGGATAGACAAAAATCCAATTTTATTTAACATGTTGCGTAGTATAATGCCAGTATCGTTAGATGTACTGACGAGTTTCAAATTTTCATGTTCACCAACGTTAGTCACTTTTCTGTGAATGCTCAAGGAATAAACTTAAACAACCAATGATTCCGAGGGTGGTGGTAACAAATTATTAAATCTAGTTTGCGAGCTTGAAGTAAACACCAATCCCATTGGATTTAACCAGTTGTCAAACAAACTAGAAAAACTACCTTAAATTTCAATGCTTTGACTGAATAGTAATTGTGTATCTAATATTTCCAGTCACGTACGTTCGCGAGACTACTAGAGGTGAGAGGCACATATCTAATTTTGCTTTCCATATATATATGCATTGCGGATCGATTCTCGCTAGTCACTTTGTGGTCGTACTCCGATGTTGATCATGGGAGGTCGAAACGCGTCATTGCGTTGTGGCTGGCGGTAGTTTTGTTATGTTGTTCGACGTCTGGTTAAAAAAATGGGATTGGAGTTTACTTCAAACTCGCAAACTTGATTTGAAGAAATGCTCAAGGAAGTTTGAAACGTATAAGTACTTGCGAATAGCGGTAAGTTTGCTATGTTGTGGGACTGGATAAATACGATGGGATTATGCTTATCTCCATTCAGAATTTTTTTTTGAATAATGTCACTGTGACCAGATTTATTACATACATCATAAATATTCTTTCTTAGCTAAATTAATAAAACAATTTCAAGAGGAATTATTTCCTTTTAATGCATTTATCGATTATAGATAATTCGAAGGAAACAACAAACTTATATATATATATATATATATATATATATATATATATATATATATATAGTAATATATTTGTTCTAGTTATAAATTGTTACATTGCAAAGGCGTGTAAATTTTTTTCCAAAAGTACAATTTAATACAACTATTTGGCCTTATCCCAGGTTGGGACTGCTGAACTCATTTTAACAACATATAAAACGATGACATGAATAAATGTAGTCCACACAAACTCAACGCCTAGCAAACAGTCATTTCAGAACAGAGCCCACACTATCTTTGCATTGCCATGTGTAAAACGCATTAGACTCATTGATTAAGCCATCGGGTAATTGGATAGCCAGACAGATGCCCATAGATTAAAGACATTTACAGGTGCTAATAAGAATAGAAGATTGACTAACCAGAATTAACCTACTAAAGATTTGAGAACATAAGAATGTTACAATTCGACATACGAGTACTCAAATGACAAACAAAAGATGTGTGAAACAAGTTAGTCTCATTTAATGCACACACCTCCAACAATCGAAACATGTATGTATAATGAACGATTTAAATCTGGTCACTGCTTTTTATGGGATTCTGATGCATAGATACACACATATATATATATATATATATATATATATATATATATATATATATATATATATATATATATATAAACATTTGTGTAATGTTGTAAATAGATTAGCATCATTTAGTCAAGCAGGTATTCATGTTGTTTTATATGTGTAAATACAATCATTTTTAACGGCCTTTATGGACAAAAATATGTGTACATTAAAATAGTGAAAAAAGAGACATATCGTAAGCATTTGTAGATTTTTTCAAATTTTTACGGGGACACATTAACGGTTAAATTAAACGGTTACTAATTGGAATGAGATAGCACTTCAACGCAAAGATGATAGATTCCACCAAGTCTTCATCTTTAATCTATAAGAAAGTGATAATATTTCTTTGTTGACTGGGTTAGCTAGATGGCAAATTAAAAGCATTGACATTTCGTAAAACAATTAATATCAATGAAAGGTTAAATACCGATGGACAGAAAGTAATATTTTTATTATTAGAAGTACTAAAATAGGTGCGATAAAACAGGCACTACAATAGGTAATACAAAAAAACAATCCTTGATTGCGCGGGTGGTAGTAAGAATTCATTAAATCAAGTTTGCGAGTTTGAAGCAAACACCAGTCCCACTGTATTCAACCAGTTGTCGAACAAAATAACAAAACTACCGCCAGTCGCAACGCATTGACGCGTTTTTACCTTCCATGATCATCATCAGAGTACGACGGCAAACTGACTATCGAGGACCAAACCGCATTGAATATATATGGAAATCAAAATTAGATATGCGGCTCTCACCTCTAGCAGTCTCGCATACATTGAACCTGACTGTTTGCAGCTTTCGCCACACACACACACACACACACACACACACACATATATATATATATATATATATATATATATATATATATATATATATATACACATATAAGCAATACAATTAAACAATAATTGATTGCGCGGGTGGTGGTAACAATTCTTTACATCAAGTTTGCGAGCTTGAAGTAAACACCAATCCCATTGTATTTAACCAGTCGTCGAACAACATAACAAAACTGCCGCCAGTCGCACGCACTGACGCGTTTCGACCTTCCATGATCATCATCAGAGTACGACGTCAAACTGACTAGCGAGGATCAAACCGCAATGCATATATATGGAAAGCAAAATTAGATATGCGGCTCTCACCTCTAGTAGTCTCGCATAAATTTTACTTGACTGGAAATGTCGGCTGCACAATATCTATTCAGTCACGTGCAGTAGCTTTCTGTAGCTTTCACTACATATATAAATAGGATGGAAACACTTAATCAGAACGAAAAGCGATATTCTTATTGAAATATTTCTTTCTAAAGACTAAGTCGTGTACACAAAGATTGTCTATACTTAGTTAAATACTGTTTGTTGCGGAGAGCTAATATATATGCAAGAATGTATTAGGTGTTGCGAACCTAGTAACAAATTAGTTTAGTTGTGACCAGAAGGATAAAACAAAGACAGCATGAACGGAAAGTATAATCGCATGCACATTCGTTTCGTGCTTACTGGCGACTCATCAGTAGGAGCCGGTATTACGCTAGTTTCGCAACACCTAATACATAATTGTCTATACTTACCTGTTTTTACAGTCAATTACTTGAATTATTTTAATCAAGTTTGCGAGCTTGAAGTAAACACCAATCCCATTGTATTTAACCAGTCGTCGAACAACATAACAAAACTACCGCCAGCCGCAATGCACTGACGCGTTTCGACCTTCCTTGATCATCATCAGAGTACAACGGCAAGCTGACTATCGAGGATCAAACAGCATTGAATATATATGGAAATCAAATTTAGATATGCGGCTCTCCCCTCTAGCAGTCTCGCATACGTTGAACTGCACAATTTCTATGCAGTCACGAACATTAACTGTTAAATACAGTTTGTTGCGGTTAATGGGCGTAATACCGGCTCCTACTGATGAGTCACCAGTAAGCACGAAACGAATGTGCATGAGATTATACTTTCCGTTCATGCTGCCTTTGGTTTATCCTTCTGGTCACAACTGAACTAATTTGTTACTAGGTTCGCAACACCTTATACATACTTACGAACATTAACTGTTTGTAGCTTTGGCCAAATATACATATATAGGCAATACAATTTAACAATAATTGTTAGCGCGGGTGGTGGTAAAAATTCTTTAAATCAAGTTTGCGAACTTGAAGTAAACAACTTGATTTAAAGAATTGTTACCACCACCGTCAGTGCGTTGCGGCTGGTGGTAGTTTTTCTATGTTGTTCGACAACTGATTAAATACAATGGGAGTGGTGTTTACTTCAGGCTCGCGAACTTGATTTAAAGAATTGCTACAGCCACCCGCGCAAACAATTATTGTTAAATTACTTGGATTACATAATGTATATCTATCAGCGCCTTTCATTATTTTATTGCAAATCACACCGTATAAGTTCTTAAAACGGGACTTAAATATGTGTTAGAATATATTATTGACTAATATTTTTGTTTTACTTCTTATGGCCACCGTTTTTAATAATTAAAACAATTCAATCCTCGTGTTTTATTCCATAAGTAAATGATAAGATTGAGAAAAAGGGCATATAATATAATTTGTTTTTCAAATTTATAACTAGGAACAAATGTTATATGTATTTGAATACTGAATACCATACGAGCATTGTGATTATATATATATATATATATATGTGTCTTGTTTGCATAATTACCGATTCTTTTAGTAATTAACACATTAGTTGGCGGAATAACTTAACGTGGCTTTGTGCTATAACACGAGAGGAATTTTACCTATTTATATATGTGGCGAAAGCTGCAAAAAGTTAATGTTCGCTATTTTTTCTGATCTGCGTTTTGACTAACGCAGCTTCATTGTTCTGTAATTCTTGAGTTTCGGCCATCTTACGTAGCTTCATCAGTTGCATCTCACGAAACAAATGAGCAAGTGTTTTATTTCTTCTAGTCATAATATTTATATACTAGACTGACCTTCATTAGATATCGCTGTCACATATTTGTGTGTGTACGAATATCTAATGAAAGGTCAGTCTGAGGTATATAAATATTATGACTAGAAGAAATAAAACACTTGCTTCATTTGTTTCGTGAGATGCAACTGATGAAGGCCTACGGTAAGATGGGCCGAAATATCGTGCTAAAAGAAAATTACTGGAACAATGAAAGCTGCGTTAGTCAAAACGCAGATCAGGTAATTTCAATTAATCCAGGTGCGAAACACGGAAACTCCTTCAATGTTCGCAACTGTCTGGAAATTGTGCAGCCAATATCTCCAGTCATGTACAATCTATGCCAGACTATTAGAGGTGAGCGCCGCGTATCTAATTCTGATTTCCATATATATGCAATGCAGTTTGATCCTCGCTGGTCAGTTTGCCTTCGTAGTCTGATGATGATCATGGAAGGTCGAAACGCGTCAGTGCATGCGACTGGTGGTTGGTTTGCTATATGTTTCAACGACTGGTTAAATACAATGGGATTGGTGTTTACTTCAAGCTCGCCAACTTAATTTATAGAAAAGAATTTTACCACTGTCATGTGTAATAAGAGGGTAATTCTTACACGATTGGGAAGTTACACATAATGCTGCATGAAAAAGCTTTTTAGTCGGGAGTATATGCGTTTTGTACATTCTTGGATCCGATAAATCGATGTCATATCCGTCACATTTCGTATAGTATTTTAGCGTTTACTGAAATTCCTATGCAAAAATTGAACAGGAAATCATTTTAAATTGTTCCAAATAATATGGTTAGGTTATATACAACATAATTAGATAATCTATTTAAATTAATTCGACGATATTGATGTAAACCCCAACCTCATTGTAGATCTATATTTGATGGTATAAACTAAGAATTGTATAGTGTAGAAAAGACCATTCATCCAGTAATTACCTGATCTGCGTTAGTCAAAACGCAGCAACTTCATCGTCATCATCATTAAAGTTTTTTTGTGGTGAGTACAGTAAGAATACTTTTTTACTTTAATATTTTCTACCATTTAAAACAATACTTGTTCCTATACGAATCTACTTAGCTCGACGATTATTAAAAGGATAGTTCCTTGAATTTATCGACGTCCGACCAAATTTTACAGTTATTTACTCAGAATATGTCATTTTTCTGTAATATTCTAACATTTAAATATTTATGCCTGTTTTAGATTAGGGTACTGCACATACGTGTTCTGCAAAGCAGTGGTTTGTTAGCAATAAATGAAGGGAGGGTTTTAAAAGTCCGAATACATGTTAAATAAGTACTGTAAATATGGTACCCCTACTTCGCGGAATTTCAGCTATCGCAGCCAGTCTCGGAACCTATCTACCGCGATAAACGAGGGTTCACTGTACTAGACGAATTGCCTTTTCAACACTATACAAGGCTTAGTTCAAATCACCCTCCGGACCACCAATTTTCGTTTAAATTAGATCATTGTCGGATTGCTATTTAGTTGACTCACCTTTGCAGCGTTTTTGCTTCCGTTTTCCAAAATTTATTTAAATCCATACCATTTCCTAAAATTACAGAAAAATTGAGGCATACTTCCCTGGCTAATAAAGTGGACATCATATAATTAATCGAACATTGGTTGCGCGGGTGGTGATAAAATTTACCATAATCAAGGTTGTGATCTTGATATAAAAACCTGACCCATTAAGTAAGTGCATTTGTCAGTATAAACTAAGAATTGTATAGTAGAGAAAAGAAAAGTCATCCAGTAAACCGGTCTCGTCCTTATGTGGAACTCATCACGTACTAGCCAAAATTTTCCGCAGACAGGGCTCGAACCTGTGCAGAGTGGCTCAGTAGTTAGAACACCAGATTCCAAAGCGGTCGAATTAGTTTTTGGCAACCACCTAAATACAATTTTGTATTAAGTGTGGCGCACCTATTAACCAAATTAATTCAAATAGGACCTGTATAACCTTGCTAAACGTTTACGCTTGAAAAATGCTGTTTGTTTACTTCGCTTCTTACATTGTGTTGTCGGATTCCACTGAATGGTTGGCCGGATCTGATTTATTAATTTGACCTGCTAACTATAATTGGTCGTACAGATTCTCTTACATAAATTTGATGACAATCACAAAAAAGTATTCCATCAAAACCAGCTGTAGACAATGGCGTGATCTTCTTCATTTGATTAGGAAACAAGTTGCCTAATATACATCGTTATTTTAAAACAGCTATTTTCTATTTCGCAGCTAAATTTGTTACTTTCTTTTTCAACTCAGAATCTGGTATGACCATTAATTTCCAATCAACATCGGTTTCAGGTTGTTTTGCATCATGAGGTTCAAAAAATGTTCTTTTAACTTATTTCATTGCAGTGAATAATCATTTATTTTGAATTCTTAAATGAATCGTGCCCGTGTTCAGAATCGCCAGTCCTTAAGAGCCTTTTTATTTACGACATAAGAATTCTAATCTACGTTCGATGTGGCCGATTGGACTTAAAATAATAGTGTAGCTATTTTTGGTGTCAAGTTGATAAGAAAAGATGATAATTTGAAAGATATATTTACAGATAGAGTGCATAATCAGTAATGCTTCTGGAAATAAACAATAAGTCAACATAAATTTATTTGCAGATCTTTAATTTTCATACATTCATCTGCTTTCGTTTATTGGCTTGTAATTTAACCTTTTTTAATATTTGAAATTATCTTGTTATCGTGGGTTCTGATTACGGGTTGAAAAGTTATTTACTTGCATGAACTGCTAAGACACCTGGTTTGTGAGCTCATTTTACTACTTTGTTATTAACTTATACTTCAAGCACATGTTAAAGATAAATGTTAAAATGAAATGCTGAAGATTTACTAACTTATGAAATGCAGATCTGTTATGTATGCGTTAAAGTTCTTCAGGGTCTGCCATAATTGTATTGATGCGATATCGTGAATAGGAATAAAATATGGAACAATTGTACATGCACAGATTAAAATGGAACCAAATATAGTTTTCTATAATAAACATAAAAATTCAATTTTCAAAAAAACGAATATATATATATATATATATATATATATATATATATACATTTATTTAAATCAAGTTCGCGAGCTTAAAGTAAACATCAATCCCATTGTATTTAACCAGTCGTCGAACAACATGGCAAAACTACCGCCAGCCAGACGTACTGACTGTCAGTTAGCCTTTCCTTTAGGTAGAGCCTATTTAGCATCCATTTAGCCCTAAAGTTCCAACGAACCATCCTCAATCTGTTACTGTAGAACAGATACCAAGTTACATAAGGCATTAGTATTGAAGTGAACATTTATAGAATTAAATTCAATGTACCTTTAATTTTATAAATGTTCATTTTTATAACACTTTCTCATATAACTTGGTATTTGTTCTATAGTAAAAGACTTAGGATGGTTCGTTGGAACTTTAGGACTAAAATGATGCTAAATAGGCTCTTCCTAGAGGAAAGGCTAACCGGAAAACATTAGTTGGTATACAACTGAAAATTGTGTGTAATTTGCGGCAGTGTGGCTCAGTGGTTAGAGCGCAAGATTCCGAAGATGTGCTCAAGATCAAGCTCTGTCCGCAGTAAATTCTGGACAGTACGTGATGAGATCCCAATAAAGGCGAAACCTGTCTACTGGGTGAATTACCTCTTCCACATTATACAAGACTTATATATGTGTACATATATATATATGTAAATATATATATATATATATACATATATATATATATATATATATATATATGCGTGTATATATATGTACATAATGGGTCAGATGTTTTTATCTAGACCGCAACCTTGATTAAGAGTAATTGAAACCCATTGTGTTGGTACTCTGTACTGACTCGGCAACCATTGTGGTGGAATGATGTACCTTTTCAATAACCATTGAATTGGTATCATGTGTTGACACAATATCCATATAGTTGGTACTCTTTACAGATGTGGTATATATGTTATATATAGTGAATTGGCTTTGAAGTTGCACTGGCGAAGACTCATTATGAAGTTAGCTTCTTTGCTGGAGTTTAACACTTTCATATAGGAGATTGTACCTTCCTATTTTCCCACATTCCTCACCAAAATATAGTAGTATATATAGTGGATAAACCGCGTAATATAGGCTCCTACCGATGAACACAAAATAAATGTGTGCATAAGATCGTACGTTCTGTTCATGCTGTTTTTGGTTTATCCTTCGGGTCCCAGATGAACTAATTTTTCTAGGTGCGCAACACCGAATACTGAATTGCATATGCGACGATCAGTATCTAGATGTTACATACTAGACAGCAAAGACTGCAATTTTGATTGAAATAAGTGTTACAGTTGAAAAAGCGACTCCAGATTCTTTATTTTACCAATGATTATTTGATCGTTTGATGATTTAGCAAATTAGAATATGTTACACCTTTTGTTAATATAAAATTCTCTTTTGTAAGTTGTTTCTGATTGGTGTCATAAGCTGATCCATTTGGTCTCCATTGAAACATTTATGCGGTAACGTTTGCTGATCTATTGTATCGCTCTTGTATGGTCGACGATTGTAAAACAATTGTTGTGTTTTCGTCTAGTTAATTACCACAATAATTATGTTTTTGCTTACCATTTTGGATAAAATAACAGAACCTACCTAGATAAATCTATTTATGTCCAGTGAATATTCAAACAACCTTACCTGGATTATAATGTGGGTATTTCATTTGAATTTTTATTTATCATGTATAATAAACAAGGCATAGTTTACGCTCCGTTCATGCTGTCTTTGGTTTATCCTCCTGGTCATATTTGAACTAATTTGCTACTAGGTGCGCAACACCAAATACACACCACAAATAGTTTCTAACTCTTATAAACAGAGGCAACAAACACGGTAATTTTGATTGAAATAAGTGCTACAGTTGCACGGGAATGCAATGCAGAATTAATTGAACTGCTTGAATGAATGTAGCAAAATGTGCCAAACTGTTTTATCATTTATCTGACGTAATTGAGAATGAGATGATTATCTCAGACTAATAAATATCTTTAACCATCTTTAGCGGTAAAATCTCTGATGGTAAATTTTTCGCTTGTTTCTGATTATGACGGTTGAAACGCGTTCATTCGTGTGTCTGGCGGTGATTGTTCTATCTTGTGCGACTGTCGAAATAAAATGGGAAAATTGTTCATCCCATGTTCGAAAATTTGATTAAAAGAAATACAGGAGTAAAGGCAATTGCTAATGCCCGGTGGAAATTAGAACTGTGATTTGTACCTACCTAGGTAAACATTGAAGGTGATCATATCTACGCAGGCTTCAAAGGACACTTATATACGAAAAAGCAAATGAGAAATATTTTTCGACAAAGCCTTTATGCAACACGATAAAGAAAAGGGAAGAAGGCGCGAGTCGTGGAATGTGAACAAAAATGTAACTGTTGAAAAATGAGGAAAACGCCTTTCCACATTAGAATAACTGCTCTTTGTCTCCACCAGTTTAGTCAGAAAGGGTATTCTGATTTTTATTTTGGCCCAGTCAAAAATAATGTGTGCGTGCACATCGCAGAAGAGTATTGTCAACATCACAAGCAAATCACTGCTCACTACCATCTTGACAATTTATTTATTTTTTAAATGACGGGACATTGGCCACAACGTTGTGAGACCACACCCAGTTTGTTTCGTAATTCTCATTTTTTTCATTGTCTGTAGAGATTCAACATTGTGTTGTTACTGAAATTGGAAACTTTATTCGTGGACATGAACACACAAACACGATGAAAATGGCTCATTATTTTATTCTATAATTAGAGTCATCATTTTAACCCATGGTTTTTCTCGAATAATATTTTTATTTTTAGATGGATATTCTATGACTATTACTATTGCCAATAAAACTTATATATACGTATATATATATATATATATATATATATATATATATATATATATATATATATATAATAAAAATTTTTGGCTATTATATTTCATAAAAGCCACGAAAATTGTGACATTTTATAATGAAATAAAACGTAAATGTGTAAAACAATCATTTCATTGCATTCGCAAACCAAATGGGAAGGAGTTTTAATTTGGCTTTTAAGATGCAGTCAAATGTAATTTCTACGTAGCCTAGAAACCGCAAAGTTAGATAGAATGTTTTCGCAGCACCAGAAGACTGCTTAATGAGTGCAGAGCACCGAATGAGAAGAAGTAGTTCATCACCAAACGCCGCTTGTAATCTGCGTGGCATCCAGTCATTAGTAGCACTTACAAGTAAACAATTTTTGATTGCGCGGGAGGTGGAAACAATTCTTTAAATCAAATTTGCCAACTTGAAGTAAACACCAATCCCATTGTATCTAACCAGTCGTCGAACAACATAACAAAACTACCACCAGTCGCACGCACTGACGCGTTTTGACCTTCCATGATCATCATCAGAGAGCCGTATATCGAATTTTGCTTTCCATTTATATGTAATGCGGTTTGATCCTCGCCAGTCAGTTTCCCGTCGTACTATGGTGATGATCATGGAAGGTCGAAATGCGCCAGTGTGTGCCACTGGTTGTATTTTTGTTATGTTATTCGACGACTGGTTAGATACAATGAAATTGATTAGAATCAATAAAACTAAGTTAGTTTATTAAATAACAAAAGGTGCAGTTTCATTGACGCCCAAGATTCGTGCTTACTGGAAACTCATTTTTAGATGCAGCAATTGTGACCTAAGGCCAACATATAAAGAATCTACCGACTAAGCTATAAAACGTTACCATCTTATATACATATGTGTAATAGAGAACTGAAATAATCATATACCTTTCGTGGAGGAGAAATAATATTTATGCAGTTTTATTTTAGGTGTTGCACACCTAGAAACAAATTAGTTCAGTTGTGACCAGAAATATAAACCAAAGACAGCATGAACGGAAAGTATAATCTCGTGCACATTAGCTTCGCGCTTATCCGCGACAATTGCATATATATTTGTTCTCTGCCACAAAAGTATCTAGCTTTTACATATTTATTTGAATGACGCCATGATAACCGTGAAACGTACCAAGTGATATCGATCAAGGACAGACTATATGGATTTGCTGGAGTAGCAGATGTTAAAAAATAATTTTAATTCTCTATTTTGGTGAATTATAGCATACATTGAAATCTATCGTGTCGGTACCATGTACCGACTCGGCAACCATAGTGTTAGTACCATGTCTCGTTTTAGTATTATAATGTTGATATCGGGTACTGACACAATAAGCATAGTTTTGGTACCCTTTATAGACTCGGTTTATATATTTTGTATAGTGAGTTGGCTTTGAAGTTGCATTGTAGAAGACTATATATGACGTTAGCTTCACTACTGCAGGTTCACACATTCATATATGAGATTGTACCGTCCTACTATTCCACATTCTTTACCCAAATATATAATGGTTAAAGGGCGTAATACCGGCTCCTACTGATGAGTCCGTAGTAAGCACAAAACGAATGTTCGCGAGACAATACTTTCTGTTCATGCCGTCTTTGGCTTATAATTCTGGTCATATTTTAAATGAATTAGTAAACAGAAGACCTAGAGAGCACATCTAGTAGGTGCTCACAATTCAACCTTTAACCATTCCGAAAAAACATCGTGCAACTACGGTAATGTGCACAAATACTGTACACCTAAAAATACAATAATATTCAAACAAAGTGTATAGTAATATCTTCAATGCCGCGTTTTGCGTACGCGGGTAATAGTTGTACACGGGCAGTTAAACAAAGATCCGATTCTTCACACTTTCCGATTTTGTTTTGTCTTTGATCGGGTTGAATTCTTCTTTTTTCAACTGAAAATGCGGTTCTATCACATCTTTGTTTACTGGCGACGTTTCGGTGCCTACTTTCCAGCACCATCCTCAGGCAACACAACACTGATCACAATAGCAGATTTAAGCAAATGTGGTAACCTCGTTCCAAAACCATTCTATTTATATATATTTGACTCAACACTATTTTTAATCATAGAATTTGTCTCAGTAACTAAACTCAATATATAACTATTTATAATTAGCAGACCAATCATTACCTCACCTATCTCAAATTCCCGGTATACGTAATCTCATCTCGTATGCAGAATATTGTAAGGGAGAGAGACAGTATCGAACCTTTTGTTATTTGTTATAACTGTATTGCTACTATGCCACGGTAATCAAAATTCAAAATGATAAAAAACTAAAACCTTGAATGTCATATATTGTATTTTATTTAAAGCCGGGAACTCTAATGTATACCTAAGCGTCGCTATGACATTCACTCTCCATCCATCTACGAAACTTGCTGCTCCATAATTAAACGAACATTGGTTGCGCGGGTGGTGATAACAATTATTATAATCAAGGTTGCGGTCTTGATATAAACACCTGACCCATTAATTACTTACATATGCCAGTATAAACTAAGAATTGTATAGTGTAGAAAAGGCAATTCATCAAGTAGGCCGCTATAACATTCACTCTCCATCTATCTTGCTGCTCCATATTTGAACTAATTTGTTGCTATGTGCGCAATACCTCATACACCATTGTATACATTAGAGTTCCCGGCTTTAAATAAAATACAATATATGACATTCAAGGTTTTAGTTTTTTATCATTTTGAATTTTGATTACCGTGGCATAGTAGCAATACAGTTATAACAAATAACAAAAGGTTCGATACTGTCTCTCTCCCTTACAATATTCTGCATACGAGATGAGATTACGTATACCGGGAATTTGAGATAGGTGAGGTAATGATTGGTCTGCTAATTATAAATAGTTATATATTGAGTTTAGTTACTGAGACAAATTCTATGATTAAAAATAGTGTTGAGTCAATTATATATAAATAGAATGGTTTTGGAACGAGGTTACCACATTTGCTTAAATCTGCTATTGTGATCAGTGCTGTGTTGCCTGAGGATGGTGCTGGAAAGTAGGCACCGAAACGTCGCCAGTAAACAAAGATGTGATAGAACCACATTTTCAGTTGAAAAAAGAAGAATTCAACCCGATCAAAGACAAAACAAAATCGGAAAGTGTGAAGAATCGGATCTTTGTGTAACTGCCCGTGTACAACTATTACCCGCGTACGCAAAACGCGGCATTGAAGAAAACGAATTGTACACACCGCAACAAAATTTCAAAAATGTATAGTAATATTTTTGAATACACGTTATTTCAACAAAACCATCCTCAGACACACGTAATGGAGCGTTTCGAACTGTCATGATCATCAACAGAGTACGACGGAAATCTGTGTAGCTTGGATAAAACCGCAATGCATATATGCGTTAAGTTTTCATCCTCGATGGTCAGTTTGCCGTCGTACTCTGATGACGATCATGAAAGGTCGAAACGTGTCAAAACGTGCGACAGACGGTAGTTCTGCCATGTTGTTGGACTGGTTAAATTCAATGGGATTGGTGCTTAACTCAAGCTCCTAGACTTGATCAAAATAAATGGATTAACCTACCGCGAAATCCATGTTTGTTTAATTGAATAGTTTATATACATGTGGCGAAAGCTGCAAAGAGTTAATGTCCATGAACTCTTCTGGTCATCAACTGAGCACGTTGGCGAACTAACAAATTCGGTTCAAATCTAAATACAGCTATGATCATTAGTTTTCTCATACGGTATTTAAATAAGAGTGGCCCAGTGGTTAGAGCAGCAGACGTGCCCTGGTTCGAGCTCATTCCACGGCAAATTCTTGACTGTTCGTGAAGAGTTCTCAACAAGGAAGAGAATTGACGCGGCTGGGACTCGTATCAGAACATATCCGCTTCCAGGTATTTGTTCTTCTACTACCACAACCAAGCCGCATATTGCATGCATTTTTAAATATATTCGAACTTATCATTTCTGGTCAGACTTTCGTCAGCCGGAGTCTAGTGGCGTCACATAAGACCCAATTTTCTAACTATACATACTTGATCCTTCATTAAAGAACCGAAACTGTGTCACCTGGAGAGCACCCAGGTTCGAGCCCTGTCCGCGGCAAATTCTGGCCAGTACATGATGAGTTCCCAATAAGGACGAAACTGGTCTGCTAGATGAATTGCCTTTTCTATACTATACAATTCTTAGTTTATACTGACTTATGTAAGTAATTAATCGGTCAGGTGTTTATATCAAGACCGCAACCTTGATTATAATAATTGTTATAACCACCCGCGCAACCAATGTTCGTTTGATTATATAAACGTTTTGTCCCTACTGGTCACTCGTACAGTACTCACTAGAATTTTCTCGTCTGGGATTCTAAGCTAAGAGTATTTACCTCAGCCTTACTATTCAACCACTACACTACCGAAGCTAAACTCATCAGTTATGCACCAGTTTATGGACAGTCCCTCCTTCAAGTGAATCCTGTTCGGCGTTGATTTCAACCACTTTAAAAGACAGACGGAAAGAGTAAGATGGTTTAAAACTGCAAATCTCAGAAGAATTGTTGCTTCATTCGACCAGAGAATTAGTTTTAATACTGGCAAATCCTGATAGCGACAATTCTGGAAATTACTTGGTAAATATCCAATAAGAACGAATCCGGTATAGTTGATCATTTCCAATTACTATCTTATTCAATTTTTATTTTATACTGGTAATGTGCATGAACACACACAAACACACACAGAGAATTGATTTATAAGTGTATATTGATGGTAAAATGTAAACAAATTATCGCAATGTACACACACACACACACACACACACATATATATATATATATATATATATATATATATATATGACTATGTTTTTTCCTTCGAGTACAAATATTCGGTGTAGTTCAGGTCTTGTGCTAGCATAAATTAACATTTGATTATTTACTTCAGAGTAGTCGCGAACCTGCTTATTTCACAACACATTTAGTTTCATTCCAGCCGACGCGTCAGTTTGAGCGTGCTCAGTCGATGCTCGGGAGTGCTTTATACCACGGTTCTCGCACAACTGATTGAACTACTTCGACTCGTACTTGACATCCTGATCGGTAACGATAACTTGCGGTGCATGAAATCGACTGAGCCAGCACTCTTTTATGTGCCTATGAGTTTTAAAAGATCTAAACTCGACCTAAAGTGTACCTTGGTCTACCATGAAGAACACACAGGCCGTCCGGCCGTGGGCTACAGACAGCGTGCCTGCTAGGTCGATATGAAAAAATGATTACCGACTGTCACACTGAAAACAATAGGAATGACCTTTTATATCTTTTGTGGTTCACAACACTAACATGTAGTGCAATTCCGATAGTATTTGCAAATAAATTTTGCCCTTCCTGGCGAATATAACTGCATCTGTAAAGTTTCTGTGAGGCGCCCAGGGCCATTATGGCTCTGCATGTCACACAAAAAGCCGACCAGTTCTGTTCGTATGGACACATGAACAAACCATTGGAATATTGGCCCTTCCTTCTTATCTAGTATCCCGTTTTTAGGTTCAAAGCTCAATATGGCACAGACACCGGTTTGTTGTTTCGTAGCTGCCTGGTTGCTTCTTGATATGTGACATCGAGTTGCTGATTATCGGCAAGCTTAATAGGTGGCAACAGTTGAACAGCAGAGATTATGTTGAGCGCATCAGATACAACATTGTCTATAACTATTCGATGCCGAAATGTTGCATCGCATTCTTCGAGCTCCTCAATAGCCAAATGCAATCGTTTCTTTTCAATACCCAGTGACTGCCAATACACGAGTGCTTTATGCACGATAAGGATGTCTATATGCATACCGCAACCGAAATATATAAACTGTCACTGGGCCTATTTTACTGCAAGTAGGTTCTTTTCGGTGACCATATATTTTTATGCTTCGCTTACTTGAGAGTGCCGCTTACCTACTGTGCAGGACGTACTTCGGCTTATGAAACTGATCATTGGCCTGAAGCTGAGGCGTCTGCCAAAAATGACATACGTCCTATCGGGCAAGTAAATTTAGTCTCATTTACCAATTTATGCTTAAATTAAACAAATGCTGTTTAGGTATCCACTGCCCACCGAAATGGCGTTTTAGCACTCGTTAGATTTAACAAGGATTATTATGTGACCGCACTCCACGCGAAATATTGGCTATAAAGTCATTATGGCAATACACTTTCGCAAGTTTTTCTAGTCATGGATACGCCGACCCATCATCGATGGGCCTCACGTTGGAGTCCAATGGCATACATCCGTCTACGCAAACTGAATGCTGACCGATTTTTACCTTTTAGGAATTAAATGTAATCGTCATTCTACGGCTTCGGAAAGCATCTTCTGCACCCAAACAAGCATAGGTTTTTGTGGTTGTCAAATGATTACATTGCCATCGTGCGCTTCAGTACATGATAAATCGATGACGAAGGAGTTAATCATTCTATGAAGGATCTTATGTACGTTCGCTGGACCAAACGGTAACCGAATGAATTAACAACGGCCTCTGGATATCTCAACCGCTGTTTTCCAGCGGTTTTCGAGCTAAACGCCAATTTTCCAGAAGCACTGCTCTAAGTCAAGCACGACAAACCACTTGTCACTTGCTAGTTGAAGGAATAGATTGTTCAGTGACCGCATGGGATACGAGTCAGGCTTAATTGAAGAAAATTAACCACCGGTCTAAGCGAAACATACTTTTTTCGTAACGTACACCCTAGAAGCAGTAAATACAGATGATGTGTAGACGCCGTATGTTTTTTGGAGAGGCGAAATTTACTCCAGATGATTCATAACGGTCGTTTAACTCAGTGTAAAGCGATCGATTACAAGTTCTAGACTTTCGGCGCAATCGGGGTGTTGTAATATAGTTTAGTACTGGATTCGAAACACCTTTTACTAATACGGTAACAGACTTGCCTCACAACGGGCTGATGCTATATATCAACTGTAGGGGAATTGGCTTCTTCGGCATAAGAAGGCATATGCACTTATTTTTAAAATCAATATTCTTCAATGATTTAGGAATATATGCTAAACAAAACATGGGTGCTATTTGCTTGTATTAATAAAAGAAAGGGTAAATATTATCAGTTGTCAAAAATTTTATGCGTCATTTATCCGCAACCATCATGGCCTCGTCAGAATTTTATATAGTTGTGCACTCGCAGAGCTCAATTTTTTATCGGCGAAAACAGATAATAAAGAAACATCGGATCCGGTATTGAATAGCAGATTCACGGGCCATTCGTTGAAAAGCTATAAAAATATAACTGTAATAGAAATCCATACGTGTGACGAAGATTCACAGATTTCTTTCCCTTATGGGCCACCCGATTCTGTAAACAAATAAAAATAGATACCAGTAGGTCTCTGATTCTGGAAAACACAGGATATCTATTTTCGTGAGTGGGTGGGTTTGGCTGTCATCTCGATATCGCCATTCTTGCGGAGAACCATGTTCATGTTATTGTCCAATAAGCGATGTATTGGTCACATCTACCAACCTCGATGCTGCTATCTTAACGTTTTGAGATGTTTCTAAGACACTGGCTGCCGCCACGCATCACAGGCTCGCTATATATGACGCAAAGAATAACCAGATTGAGTATAGAATCTGCACCCAGGTGAAATGGGTTTCACTTGTGGTGTCAAGGATTCAGGTGTTATATCTGTCGTGGCTGAATTTTTTATAGATAGTCTTTCCTTTTCAGGCTGTTGGTTCGATCAGCTTTAAAGCCCGGAAAAGAATCCGTTAACTTGTACATCCACCGCTTAATTCGTACCATGGTATCCAAGAGAAGTTCAGCCACCAGTGAATTGAGTTTTTATAATCAAGCCAACTTCTTAAAATCTGGCAAGCTATTAAAGCAATACTCATCTTAAAATGCTACACACGTGAGTTTTATAAGCAGTTACAATTTGATTGCTACCGAAAGATCTAGAAATTCGTGAACCGTTACTAGAAAATTCGGTGCCTTTAACGAGAAATACTGCACTCACACAGATGCTTCAAATTTGTCGAGACAAGACTGTGACGTTTTAACAGGCTTAAATTATAATTATCGCCAGAAATAACCGATCAATTCGGATGTAAACACTGGAAGGGGTTCGTGTGCCAACACCTGGGGTCGGTTGCCACTATTGTATTCGCCCAGGTGAGTTGGGTCTCTGACGCAAATTCCTCCAGTGTTCACAGTAATAGTTTCATCTTTATTAGCTCCTGCGATAACCGTATACATTTTTACGGCTAAACTTCGCATCAGCACTTCCTAATGAAGGTTGAAAAGCCACAATTCTGCTTTCAACCGTGATTTCTTTATTCTAATGAAACGTAAAAGCTCCCGTTAATAAAACATTTAATAATAACCCTTTATTTGTTATTATTACCTGATGCTCAAGCTATTGACTGCAGTGCACTCTTGAACCCTTCGCTGCTTTAATCAATCACTTCAGCAGGACAATTCTCTGACATTTCCATCGACCTTAACGTGAGTGAATGCCGCACCTCGAGTTCAAAGTTGGCCACTGCAACATATCCTCTGGATATAAACACCTGACCCATTAATTACTTACATCCATTTGTCAGTATAAACTAAGAATTGTATAGTGTAGAAAGGGCAATTCATCCAGTAGACCGGTTTCGTCCTTATTGGGAACTCATCAAGTACTGGCCAGAATTTGCCGCGGACAGGATACGAACCTGGGCACGTCTGCTTCGGAATCTGGTGCTCTAACCACTGAGCTATCCTGCCGCACACTACACTACACACAATTTTCAGTTATATACTAACTAATGTAACTTGGTTAGTCAATTTTTCTTTTAGGTGGAGCTCAAATGGCATCCATTTAGACCCAAAGTTCCAACTAACCATGCCCAATCTGTCATTACTGAACAGACACCACATTACATGTGTGTAGTGTACTGTGCGGCAGAGTGGCTCAGTGGTTAGAGCACCAGATTCCGAAGCAGACGTGCCCAGGTTCGTATCCTGTCCGCGGCAAATTCTGGCCAGTACTTGATGAGTTCCCAATAAGGACGAAACCGGTCTACTGGATGAATTGCCTTTTCTACACTATACAATTCTTAGTTTATACTGACATATTTAAGTAACTGTGCGGCAGGATAGCTCAGTGGTTAGAGCACCAGATTCCGAAGCAGACGTGCCCAGGTTCGTATCCTGTCCGCGGCAAATTCTGGCCAGTACTTGATGAGTTCCCAATAAGGACGAAACCGGTCTACTGGATGAATTGCCTTTTCTACACTATACAATTCTTAGTTTATACTGACATATGTAAGTAATTAATGGGTCAGGTGTCTATATATCAAGACCGCAACCTTGATTATAATAATTGTTATCACCACCCGCGCAACCAATGTTCGTTTAATTATATAAATGTTCATTTCAATACCATTTCCCCATGTAATGTGGTGTCTGTTCAGTAATGACAGATTGGGCATGGTTAGTTGGAACTTTGGGTCTAAATGGATGCCATATGAGCTCCACCTAAAAGAAAAATTGACTAACCAAGTTACATTAGTTAGTATATAACTGAAAATTGTGTGTAGTGTAGTGTGCGGCAGGATAGCTCAGTGGTTAGAGCACCAGATTCCGAAGCAGACGTGCCCAGGTTCGTATCCTGTCCGCGGCAAATTCTGGCCAGTACTTGATGAGTTCCCAATAAGGACGAAACCGGTCTACTGGATGAATTGCCTTTTCTACACTATACAATTCTTAGTTTATACTGACATGCATGTAAGTAATTAATGGGTCAGGTGTTTATATCAAGACCGCAACCTTGATTATAATAATTGTTATCACCACCCGCGCAACCAATGTTCGTTTAATTATATCCTCTGGAACCAATTACAACATAAAATCCCATAAACAGCACCAACCTGTCATTTCATGACAAACTTCATGCGAAATGTGGGAATTTTAATAAGGTGAAGTAATACTACATGATTTCTATAATTATATATGTATATATATATATATATATATCAATAATATATATATATATATATATATATATATATATATATATATATATTGTTGTTATCAGTATAAACTTTCACAAGGTTCTGAAACAATTGCTTGTACAAATTCTGGGAACAAAAGAAGTGTACCCAAATAAGGAAGAACCCCGTATTTTTTAATTAATTACTTTGTTATTATAGGCTGTGCTTAGTTCGTATAAATAGCGATCAAGACCTGTTATCTATTTAATTTTGAACAAGTGTGATAGTTATTTAAGCATAAATAACTTAGCTTGCAGGTTACACGAGCCTTAATAGCAAACCTTCAGAGAGAAAAAAATTGAAAAACAAAATTAGCAATGTGAAAAATTTTTATTGATAAAAAACATTGCGATTATTGATCTCGAAAACTGGGCTAACAAATCTGTCAGTCCACTTCAAAGTTACTTTGTCACACAAACTCAAAAAAATTGAAGCATAGGGTTATGCTGCCAAAGAAATTATATTTTTTTTTTCTTTTAAAAAATAAATAATGACTCGCATTTAACGCAGATCTCGTTATCGACCCATCAAATATTGTGACATAAACTCAGTTTGCCGTTGTTCTTCTCGTTGTAGAGAATGTAATTGAACTAACAACCTGTAGAAAAGTGAAACGAAAAAATCTTTTTTAAAAAACGTTTTTAAAAATGAAAAATAACTTAAGTTAACTCATGTTTTCGAGCTTGAAATAAACACTAATCCAATTTAGCCTAAATAGTTGCACAATAGCAAAATTATCGTCATTCTTACGTACACTCGTGTTAAGATCTTCCATGAACATTGTTAGAGCACGACAGAAAATAGACTAGCAAAGATCAAACCGAAATGCACATATTAAATATGCAAAATCAAATATGCGGCTCCCACCTTTAGTCGTCTGGCATGAATTGTACCGGACTGGAAATTTCAACTGAACAATTTCCATGCAGTTACAAGCATGCACGGTATGCAGCATTCGCCACATATATAAGGTATGCTATTTAACTATCATTTATGTCATGAGTGGTGATAAATCTTGAAATCAAATTTTTCGATCTTGAGATAGACACCAATCCCATTAAATAATCAAACACAAAAATTAGAAAAAAACATGGCTTATATATGGATTGCGGTTTGATCCTCGTTATTCAGTTTAGCGTCCTGTTTTGATGACGATCATGAAAGGTAGAAAGTCATTAGTACGTGGCTGATGGTAGTTTTCCTGTTTTGTATGACTGATCAGATAGCATTGGACTGGTTTTTATCTCAAGCTCGCAAAATTGATTTTAAAAATCTCTATCACCAACCGCGGTAGTAAATGATTTTTTAATAATTAAATTTATTATAATCAAGGTTGCGGTCTTGATATAAAAACCTGACCCATTAATTACTTACATGCATGTCAGTATAAACTAAGAATTGTTGTAGTGTAGAAAAGCAATTCATCCAGTAGACCGGTTTCATCCTTATTGGGAATTTTCCGCGGACAGGACTCGAACCTGGGCACGTCTGCTTCGGAACCTGGTGCTCTAACCACTGAACCATCCTGCCGCACTTAGTGCTTTAGATAACATGAATAAGTGGCAGGATGGCTCAGTGGTTAGAGCACCAGGTTCCGAAGTAGACGTGCCCAGGTTCGAGTCCTGTCCGCAGCAAATTCTGGCCAGTACATGATGAGTTCCCAATAAGGACGAAACTGGTCTGCTAGATGAATTGCCTTTTCTACACTATACAATTCTTAGTTTATACTGACATGCATGTAAGTAATTAATGGGTCAGGTGTTTATATATCAAGATCGCAACCTTGATTATAATAATTGTTATCACCACCCGCGCAACCAATGTTCGTTTAATTATAATTCAATTTAGTTATGAATTAGACAAACAAAGCATTGCAGTCCATTTAGTAAATTTCTCGATTAGAGTGAAGTTTTTCAGTAACACAATACACCCGTTAGCAATTGGCATAAAGCCAAATAATTCGCGGGCACGAGGCTATACCTAACAAAAGCAAACATTTAAATGCTAAACTACTAGAAAAATAATAAATTTGTAGGATATACCAATGTTTCGCCGCCGCATAACTATGAAATTTCATAGTAATGTGTGTCCTAAATGACTAACAGATCATTCATTCGTTATGGACGGTCAACAGTTTGTAGTCTGACGAAATGATCGTCAGACAAGTAGTGATAAGGAATTTTTAATATATATATATATATATATATATATATATATATATATATATATATATATATATACTCCAGCCACGTTGCAAACTCTTAATGATAAGACAAAATTTTAAAATGAAGAGATACAACGCGACGCCAGATTGAAAATTGAAAATGACATAACGATGTTTCTAGGCAAAATTGCATCAAAAGTGGAAACTCGGCAGAAAATCATCACACAGAACATGAATACACTTATTACAGAGTGTAAAAATGCAAAGCACCATTGACGTTGTATGGAATGCAAAAGGTTTAAAAACTAGAAACCATAAAAAACTTCCTTCTTGCCGAACCATGTTATCTATGTACCTGATTTTCGAATTGCGTACCGAATTGTTTGAATCCACTGCCATCATGATTCAGACAGTTCGATATGCAATCCGAAAATCGGGTAAATAATCTATTCCCTGTCGCGCAGCATGTTTCTTTTAAAGCTTATTCGTGTTATCTATGGTCAACGCTCTGCAGCATGACGTGGGTAGATTATTATGCAGGGTTATAGAACCACTAATGAAAGGAAAACTGGTGTACGCGGTGCAGGAAAGCTTAGGAGTTTTTGGAAAAAAAATCACTAGCTAAATTCAGCGGACAGAAAAATTTTATCTCTTGGCATAAAATCCATATTTATCACTATTCCGTGGAACAAAACAAAACGATTCTTTGTCAATATCCAAAAACGTCCATAACGGGCAGATTTATTGAAGTGAGCAACAGCGGAAATTTATTACCTGTTCACATCCAACATATACTTTTATTCGAAGGAAACTTCTAGGGAAAATTTACAGCCCAGACAAAGGTATTCCTCTTGAACCGGCCTTAGCAAACACATCTATGCACTGATTAGAGAAAACTGGAGTAAAACCATGGTCATTGGAAGAAAAGCTGATAAAATGAACTGATACATTATAAAATCACAGTCGACCAAGCAATCCAACTTGCCTTTAAATGACGAAACAAGTAGATATTTACCATTTATGGATGTGGGAGTAACAAAAGTTAAAAAAATAACAATCTCAAAGTTGGTTCACAAAAAATAAAGTTGAACTGCTTATCAAAGGAAGATCATAAATTATTTGGGCACTCAAAACCAAAGGAGTCGTTCACCTAAGAACTTTGGATTAGAGCCATACTTAATTCGCGAAACGTTGAGGAAGAATGGTCATCCAGAATGGTATATTGATCATAAGTAACCAAGTCGAGAACAATTGTGATAAAAGCGAAATAGCTAGCTGAATAGCGCTTAATTTCCACTTTGGTTGTGATCTTCCATCTGAAATTTAAAAAAATCATCTCAGCGACTAAAGCCAGCTTTTCTCCAATTTATGTTCAGCACAACCAGACTGATACAAATTAATTAAAAATTCATCATCTCTGTGACGTCCACATCATTATGTGTGTATAAATTTCAATGGACCTGCATCTAGGAATACATCGTTAGATCGAGAAAGAAGCTTGAAACAAGAAAAAAACACCATTAAATGCTATATAGTCTGCAATTTCTGAACCTATACCACACACAGGTCACGGTTATGATTGAATAAACGGATTTGATGCTAACGAATCTATAACATTACCTGTAGATACTGTAAGAGCTGACTTTAATAATAAATGTTATTCCATTTTTTAACGTTGTTCTTTCGCAATATATATATATATATATATATATATATATATATATATATATATATATATATATATATATATATATATATATATATATGTGTGTGTGTGTGTGTTTGTGCGTGTGTAAAAAATTAACAGCTTCATTCACTTGTGAATAAAAGAAAAGACTTTAAAGGATTCCAATCTCATGATTTTTCAAATGTAGCTTCAAAATCTGGCTACAATGGCCATAAATTATTGCATCTTCCTTCCAATCATGATTATTCAATACAATATAAAATATCCATACATTCTCGCGCGCTAAATGTCAATATAGATGCTTATATGCGCCGGAATATCGGTGGAACTCTTACTATGAAGTAGTAAGTGTGCAATTATTCCAATCTTTGCCAAATTGAATTAAGTTATTCAATTAGGCAATCATTTATTGTACGAGTGTTGATTACAATAAATTTAATTAAGCTTTGTCACTAAAAATGTCAACTAATATAAATTTAAATCAGTCGCATATTTTGTAAAACTGCAATAAGTGAGGCTGACACTAGTTCTAATACGTTGTGCTACTGATTAGTAAATTGGACTGGTGCCGTTTTTAAGTGCATATGGTTATCATGGCCGGCTCAATGGCATAACTCTGGAGCTTTGCCAGACGTCTCAGTGATATTGAATCTCCGCGATTTTCGTTCGCGTGGTGTTGGAGATTGAGCATTTGAAGCTCGCACTGCGCAACCATTCAACAAATGATATATTTCAAATAATTAATATATTTTTTACAGAAATGAGTCCGAGCAAAACTAAATCTTAAAAAATAAAGTGAAGTAATAACAGAAGAAAGATCGTGCCTAATGCAGTTGCTTAATTAAAATTCTCAACTTACTGCATCGCGATTGGTGAATTTTATTCATATCATAATGTTGGAAGAATTATATTGACTGCCACGTAACTACGATAAAACATGATGTAGTTCACGAAATTTATAATCAAAGAATGATAAATAAGTAAAACAACATTGTAAAGAGTAATAAGCATCAAGCAAGGCACGATTTAATGACAATATTTTAAATTAGAAGTTCATCAATTTATTCACATTTTTTGTCTCAAGCCTCGAGGAATGGGCAGTGAAGTGATGTAAAATCTAACTTTACTAAACGGAGCCACGACAAAAAAGCAAAATCACAAAGGACTACCAAATAAAATTTGTAACAAAAACAACATTTTCGTAACACTGACCACTAGATCCATTCTCCACAAGGAACGGACGAAATTCTGGTTTTTAGCAGCCAAATTAGCAAATACAAATATGACAGTTAGATAATGTTTGTTGCGGAGAACTAATATACATGCAATTTCGTAATAGGTGGTGCGTACTGTTCTGAATCACAGTAACAAGCACAGCAAACGGGCAGAATGATTAGACAAGTCAGAAGAAAGAGTTGCCTAAAATATTAGGCTTTATTCATCATATAATGCAGATATACATGCTAAAAGACAAAACAAAACATGTTAGTATACGAACGGTGTTAATATAAATGTGTGCACAAATAAACAAACATATCATTCTCCTCCACTGCGATTTGTAGCGTAGCGTCAGAGTCGGAACAAGACTGTTATAGTAACAATTCAAAGAGGATTGAGAAAACATAGTATTTAAACATTTCCACCTCGTAAATCATAAGAATGAACACGTTGTTGTTGATTGATAAGGTTTTCGAGATTCTCTGATAGGTCACGAGCATTTGAGTTATCCGTAGATTCACCATTTGCCTTAACATTATCAATATCGGTATCGTCATTATAGGAGGTTTGTTCATCAGCAACAACCGGTTCATTTTCACAGACTCCCATATTAGTTCCAGCTTCATTCATCAGTGCGTCGGAGCCTTTCGGGGCTAATTGACGGATAGATACTGTATCTTCTCTTCCATCAGAAAAACGAACATGCGCATAGTTAGGATTGCAATGAATTAGTTCAACTTCTTCCACTGAGGGGTCATATTTAGAAATTCTAGCATTCTTCTTGAGTAAAACTTTGCCAGGAACAGTAAGCCAGGTTGGGAGTGTGTTACCAAAAGTCGACCTTCTATTGTGTCGAAAAAAGACGCTCGTGAGGTTTCGTTGGTAGATGTGCACAATAATGAACGGATTGAATGTAATGCGTCCAGCAGCACGCATTCCCAGTTTTCAACTGAAAGCCTTTTTGATCTGAGAGCGAGAAGGATCGATTTCCATAAGATACCATTAATTCTTTCTACCTGTCCATTTCCTTTGGGATTATAAGGAGTCGTTCTACTCGAAGCTATACCTTTTTCCCGAAGAAAATTTTGTACCTCGGTCGACATGAAGGAAGAACCTCTGTCTGAGTGAATGTACGAAGGCATCCAAAACTTTGCGAATATTTGACACAGGTGAAGTATGACGGTGTGACTGCTAAGGTTAGGACAAGCAAATGCAAAGGGAAATCGAGAATATTCATCGATGACCGTCAGTAGATAACGATTACGAGTTGATGAAGGAAGAGGTCCTTTAAAATCGATAGATAACCGCTCAAACGGTTGGGTAGCTTTGATTAATTGGCCTTGAATTGCCGAAGGAAATCTGAGGTTTGATTTCAGAGCACACTTCACAACTCAAGGTCATTTTTCGAATTTCATCAATAGAATATGGTAAATTACGAGATTTCACAAAGTGGAGCATACGAGAAATTCAGGATGACAAAGATGATCATGTATTTGTTTTTAAATCCAGTCCATTTAGAAGCGCACCACAACAGGATCGACTTAGTGCATCTGCTGCTTTATTATCTTTTCGGGTCTATAGACAACATCGAAGCTGTAAGGTGATAATTCCATTTTCCAGCGCAAAATTTTATCGTTCTTCACCCTTCCCCGATTTTGATTGCCAAAAATAAAGGAAACAGATCTTTGATCAGTGACAAGTTTGAAATGATTACCCAAAAGCAAATGCCTCCATTTTCGAATAGCTTCAACCACCCGGCATAGGCTTCTTTTTTCAACAGCTGAGTGATGTTTTTCAGATGGCGTCAACGTCCGAGAGAAAAACGCCACAGGTCTTCCATCTTGGTTCAAAGTGGCAGCAATAGCTACGTCCGAAGCATCAGTTTCGACGACAAACGGAATATCACAACGAATAGAAGCTAAAGTTGCTACGGCTAATTCTTTTTTAAGATCATCGAAATTTTGTTTCACAGAGACGGGCAAAGGAAAAGTTCGATTATGAACGAGTGAGTGGATTTTATCGGAGAAGTTGGAGATCCACGGCGAATAATAAGCGAAAAAAATCCCACAATTCTTTGTTGCGATTGCACATTCGACGGTGGTGGGAGATCTTGTAAAGGCTTTAATCGGTCAGGATCAGGTTTAATTTTTTCCATTCGATATTTGAAAACCAAGAAGAGTAATTTCTTTAGCTGCGAAAATGCTCTTTGATTCATTTAAAGTCAATCCATATTTTTTTAGCGGCATTAAGAAATTTGTTGAGATTTGTTTCGTGTTCAAGCGTATCTCTCCCGCAAACTGTCACATTGTCCACATAGACAAATGTATCTGTGAGATGTTCCTGTGCGATTATATGATCCATAGTTCTTTGGAAACATGAGACACCATTCGTCACTCCGAAGGGAATGCGACGGAATTGAAACAAGCGTCCACACGCTTCGAAAGCAGTAAATACCTTTTCATGTTCTTGGATAGGTATCTGGTGGTAAGCGCTTTTGAGATCCAAAGTGCTGAATATATGATATTTTGAAATGGTTTCCCAGTCATTTGGTCTATTTTCGGCAAAGGATAGGCGTCTAATAGTGTGAATTTGTTGACTGTTTGGCTGTAGTCCACAACCATACGTTTCTTGTGATTCTCATTCGATACCACGAGAACTTGTGCTCTCCACGGGGATGTTGAAGGTTCGATAATCAGAAACTAATCTGTTTATTTCATCCCGGATAAATATTTCATCCATTCGATTGTACCTTCTTGATTTCGTAGCAATAGGCCTCCAGTTAGCAGTTAAATGGTGGAAAAGAGGCGGGGACGTAACAGATGCAGGTTTCAGTAAACAGACGGTGAATGACGATTTATGACCACCAAAAAGAGATATTTACACTTTTATGCAATCCAAGGAAGTCATGACCGAGGAGTACGTCAGTACAAAGATCAGAAAGTATAGATAGCTTGATATTTTGATAAACACATGATTTGTATTGAGATCGACACAAAACAATGACCTTTGGTATGACTCGAAAAATGAGCTAGACGCCATGGTTATTGTTTCTTGAGAGAGGGTGAATTTTCCAATTATTTTTCAAAACGAGGCTTCTGAAACATAACTACAGGAACTGCCTGTATCAACGAGAGCATGACAATTTATGTTATTGACTTCTAGATTTATTACACATTTGGGTGAGACAATCTGGAGCAGCAGCTAATACAGTTGCAGATATGGTAGGATGAAGCGTCGAAACCACTGGGCGGTGATTCTTAGAGCGACATACCTTTTGAAAATGTCCTTTGTTTCCACAACTTTTACAGAAGGCGTTTCTTGCCGGACATTTCCATCTTAAATGATAATCGTACCCACAAAAGTCACATTTTTGTTTAACAGCAGCAACAAGATTATCTGTAAGTAAACCTGTAATAGTGAAGCTAACATAATCTGAAGTCAACGACAATACGACTTCAATGCTAACTCACACTATATAATATATATACCGAGTCTGTAATATATTGAATTGTATGATGTCATGCTTACCGCGAAATGTGATAACTGATATCGATGAAGGCCAGAGTGTATGGTTTAACTGGAGTAACAGGTGTTCGGAAATTGTTGTAATTCTCAATTTGGGTGAACTTTAGCATAAATTTATATCCATCAGGTTGGTATCATGTACCGACTCGGAAACCATAGTGTTAGTATCCGGTACTCATCGATTTCAAAAAGGTATCAGTTACTAACACAATGGCCATAGTGTTAGTATCCTTTACAGACTCGGTATATATATTATATATTGTGAGTTAGCATTGAAGTCGTATTGTCGTTGACTTCAGATTATGTTAGCTTCACTATTACAGGTTTACACATTCGTCTAGGAGATTGTACCGTCCTATTATTCCACATTCTTCTACCGAATATATAGTGGTTAAAGGGCGTAATACCGGCTCCTACTGATGAGTCGCCAGTAAGCACGAAACGAATGTGCATGAGATTATACTTTCCGTTCATGCTGCCTTTGGTTTATCCTTCTGGTCACAACTGAACTAATTTGTTACTAGGTTCGCAAAACCTAATACATACTTACATATATATTAGTTCTTCGCAACAAACAGTATTTATCTGTAGATTTATCGGAGGTTGATGAAGGACAGAGTGGCTGAACCGTTGCAGTGTGTGCAGAATTCAAACAGTTTTGATATGATAATGATTGCTTTTCCGCCATTTCGAGACCACGTGCTTGATCAAAAGCCGCTTGAAAATTAAGTGAGTTGTGTTCTAAGAGACGTTGTCTGATTGAATTGGACTGGATTCCATTAATGAAGGCATCGCGCAGAGCATCGTCTCGATTTTCCTCGGCCGTAGTTGGTTTGAAATTGCATTCCCTAGCTAACGATTTCAGAATCTGAACAAATTGATCCAATGTTTGTCCATTTTCTTGTTTAGTAGTCGCGAGTATATGACGAACAAAGACTTCATTTTCGGTCTGACATAGAGATTCATTAGAGTTTTGATAGCATGATCATAAGTATCACAGTCAACGATGTGTTCATATACGTTAGGAGAGACGTAGGAAATAAGAGTGTCTAATTTATCCGGATTCATGGATTCGACTGCTTTTAGGAGGCCACAGAATGTACGATACCAATGATTCCATTGTTTTGCTGCATCTGGTGCACTAGGTTCAACATCCAATCGTTCTGGTCGTATTAGGCGTTCCATGATTGGGTTATATGATGAATAAATTGTTCTGAATCACAGTAACAAGCACAGCAAACGGGCAGAATGATTAGACAAGTCAGAAGAAAGAGTTGCCTAAAATATTAGGCTTTATTCATCATATAATGCAGATATACATGCTAAAAGACAAAACAAAACATGTTAGTATACGAACGGTGTTAATATAAATGTGTGTACAAATAAACAAACATATCACGTACCTATTAATAAATTAGTTCAAATATAACCAAAAGAATAAACCAAAGTCAGCATCAACAAAAGGAATAATCTCATGTGCACATTAATTTCTTTCTTACTGGCGATTCATAAAGTGGGAGCTCGTATTACGCCCTATCCGGGAAGGAGTGAAGCTAACTTGGTGTAAAGTCTTCGACAACGCGAATTCAAAGCCATCTCACCATATATAAAAATTATACCGAGCCTGCAAAGGGCACCATCACTGGGTTTGGTGAGTTGGTACCTGATAACAACAGTATGACTTCCGAAACTGTACGAAGTATCACCACCCTGTTTGCCGAGGCGGTACATGGCACCTACAGAATGGATTTCGAGGCATGCTAAAGTGCTCCTGTTACCCCAGAAAATCCATATATTCTGGTCTTGATCGATCTTAGTTATCACTTTTCGCGGTAATCATGACTTATTTTAATTAAGTACATAAAAGTTAGATACTGTTTATTATTATTATAATCAAGGTTGCGGTCTTGATATAAACACCTGACCCATTAATTACTTACATATGCCAGTATAAACTAAAAATTGTAGTGTAGAAAAGGCAATTCATCTAGTAGACCAGTTTCGTCCATATTTGGAACTCATCATGTACTGGCCCAATAAGGACAAATCCGGCCTAGTGGATGAATTGCCTTTTCTACACTATACAATTCTTAGTTTATACTGGCATATGTAAGTAATTAATGGGTCAGGTGTTTATATCAAGACTGCAACCTTGATTATAATAATTGTTATCACCATCCGCGCAACCAATGTTCGTTTAATTAGATACTGTTTGTTGCGGAGAACTAATATACATGCAAGTGTGTACTAGGTGTTGCGCATTTAGTAAAAATGAGTTCAATTATGACCAGAAGAATAAAGCAAATTCAGCATGAACGGAAGGTATAATCTCATGAGCACACTTGTTTCGTATTTGCTGGCGACTCATCAGTAGGATCTGGCATTACACTCTATACCCACTATATATTTGGGTAAGGAACGTGGTAAAATGATTCAAATACTGATTTCATGGTTTTGCGTTGGAAGAATGTTAGTTTTCCTAGGCTTATTTATTTCAGTTATGCTTGATTGACTGATTTTTAGTCAATTAGTGAGCTAATTTATTTTGGTCCAATTCCAGTTGCAAATGTAATAAGATATGATTATTCTACCATTTCAGCTAACTTCGCCTATTTGAGGAAATCATTACGAAGGTCTAGAAAAAAGCGTATTAAACACACGAACGCAATCAGTACAGTCTATAATCGTAGATCACGAAATCACATGTTTTTATTTCAAAAAGTAGAAAGTGGTTTAGAAAGTTCTGACGCAATTTGACTCACTTGGAAGAAAACTGTGGAAGAAAACTGTAAAAAACTGAAAACTGTAAAAATCCATAATAATAATAATATCACCTGATAGGTAATATTGTGCTGGTTGACTTTTCATATTGCATATTCAACTTATAAGAAAGACGCCTAGAAGAGACAGACGCAACTGTTTCTAAACGCACACAAACAAAGATCTGCTACCTCCTAGTACATAAAGCTCAGAGGCAGGCAGAATTTAGATGCACAAATATCTTGACAAGCAGAAGTTTTGGTGAAAAGAAACAAAAGATGCAAAAAACCACGAACTGTAAAGTGTATCTATTTAGACCGCGAAAGAATATTTGGTACGAGAGTCTGCAAAAAAACATTAAGCAATTTGTAAAAAAATTAAAGTTTAAATTAAACTCCAAAAATTGCTTACCCAATCTATTGATTCTATCTAATGTTTGTCAAGGATTCTTATCCGGTGCAAAATTAACACCGTAATTGTTCCCAATTTGACTTTAAAGTAAAGACACTCTTAGTTACTGGTGGTCACCTATTGCGGCATGTTAATATAAATGCCACCTAGCTTCACCGCAATGTTTTCCATGTTTCAGTACTTAGTTGCATTGGCGTCTGCATAAGTTTTAGAAAGGATTAAACGAACATCGGTTGTGCATGCGGTAATAACAATTACTAAAATCAAGTTTGCGATCTTGATATAAACACCTGACCCTTTATGTACATACATTTGTCTGTATAGTGTAGAAAAGGCAATTCATCTAGTAGACCGGTTTCGGGAACTCATCACGTACTGTCAAGAATTTGCCGCGGACAGGACTCGAACATAGGAGCGTCTGACTCCAAAGTACTTAGTTGCATTGGCGGGTGCACACGTTTTAGATAGTTACAGGCGTTCGCCAACTGTAGTCCACCCCCTCATATCAACAAGCAAGTATTTCAATTAGCCAGGATTGTGGTGCACACTATATAGAACAGGTCCGTAAAACTAATGCAAGTACATTTAACATTCATACAGTAGGATTTCACTGTTAAGCAGGAATTACGCATGTAGATATAGAACGATTGAATATTTACTTCCGAGTATTACAACTCAGCTGCTAAACAATTCAGAACATAAATGAGTGCCAAATAAGCACGACACCTGGTTTAGCAGATGAACTGCATTTTTTAATGTTATGCAATGTTTAGCTTATGAAAAAGCATATATTTAATAATCCTGTCATAGTTCATTTATGTGAAATGATATCCTCAGATGAAATGGGGTACATACTAGATGGAAATTTTGATTGAAGTCTGTACCAAAAGAGTAACCTAAAGCCGTCTGAGCATATATCAGTTGGTATGGAGCAGGAAAACTCGCCTGAATAATGTGTATCAATCTGAAATTAAAGCTAACGATTCCGATACCACGTCACAGTATTTCTGACTATTTCAGAGATATGCTCAGAGAGACTAGAACCTGGTCTAGTAAATAATATATTTTTCTGTTTAATTCGTACCAAAAATATATATTTTTATATTATATTTATCGACGCTAGTTAAACAACTTGACAAAAACACTAATTCACACGATAATGCCACCCATCATTTATTGAAAATATAATCATTTTATAATTAAGTAGCCTTTTGAGAATTGATCACATTTTACGATGATAACTAACTGTTAATAATGAAAATAATTAAAACAAACGAAAAAGACGGTTCTAGAAAAATGACCCATTTTATTAAAATAATGTAACATTACGAACACCAATTAACTGAAAATAGTATTCTGTAAATACAAGAGTAAAATGACTATAAACATTAGTCTTGCCACAAACAAGACTGCCAAACTGAAAACGAATATAATTACTCTTAAAATATCTATACTATACTATATTTTTTTTCTTTCTAAAGTGTAAAGTAAGAATGGTATAAGGTAGCAAAGGCAATTCATCCAGTAAACCGGTTTCGTTTATATTTGGAACTCATCAAGTAATATACCGAAATTTGCCTCGGTCAGGACTCGAACTGAGGCACATTGAATAGCCACTAGTTCAGTTATATATCAGCTCGCAAACTTGTTTTAAATAAATGTTATCACCTCCCACGCAATCACTGCTGGTTTAATTATATAAATTTTCAATATAATACCACTTCCCCAGATGGCGTAGTGTACGCTCTCTAACGACAGATTGAAATAGCTAGGCGGAACTTGAGGTCGAAAGAGATGCCAAAATAGACTCTACCTAATGAAAGGGCTTACCAAAGATATAAGTTAGTAGATAAATGAAACTAAGTAGTATGCGACAGAGTAGCGCAGTAGATTGAGTCACAAAGATTGAATCAAACATGTCCAAGGTCGAGCAATGTCCGCGACAAATTGTGCAAAATATTTGAAGAAACCGGTCTTTAGAAAGAAGTGTCTGTACTACCTTATAAATTCTCAGTTTATATCGACAAATCTCTAAATATAATATGATTGGCGTTAAAACCGATCTCGCAAACTTGATTAATGTCATCGCTTTCACCTCCAACTCAATCAATGCTGGTGCAATTGTATAAATCTTAAATTCAATACCATTTCCCCAAATTGCATGGTGTCTGCGTTGTGATGACAGATTTGATGTAGCTAGTTGGAATTTTAACTCTAAAAGGAATTTCATATAGGTTACATTTGAAGGAAAGGCTAACTGAAAAGTAAAGCTTAATACAAAACAGAAAATTGTGTGCAGCGTGCGACAGAGTAACACAGTGGATAGTCCCGGAGTTTGATGCTAATGTTCCCGGGATTGAACCCTTTCGGCGGAAAAATTCTGCAAGGTACTTGACGAGTACCCAACAAGGACGAAACCTGTCTACTAGATGAAATGCCTTTGCTGTCTTATAAGATGATTTAGTCTATACTAGTGTATATATATATATATTCATTGTACCCTTCCTGTGTGCAAAAACAAAAAGAAATTTTATCAGATATAAGAAACGTTTCTTTCACATAGTCTCCTCAAATATCTACTAATGAGCATATCTTTATATATAAATTGGAAAGCAAAACAAGATAGAAATATGTGAACATAGAGAGAGTGCGAAAAACGGAAACCAATCAATTGCGTGCGTCACATCCAGTTCAAGCTCAATGCTTGTACGTGCTTCTTCTGCTTGCATAAATCCGGCTGCAATTTATTTATCCATAAGACTTCGTATGTGGCTAGCTCCCTTTTGTTTTTGCATTTAGTAATTACTTTGAATTCTACGTCTGGAGAACATACGTGCGATGTTTCGATGATGTGTTGCGCAGAAGCAGACGTGTATTAACCATTTGATTTAAAACAGGCGTTTAAGTTACAATGTTCTCTCATTCGAGTAATTAACCGCATTGAGCTTGAACTGGATGTGAGGCACGCAATTGATTGGTTTCCGTTTTTCACACTCTCTCTATGTTCACATATTACTATCTTGTTTTGCTTTCCAATTTATATATAAAGATGTTCATTAGTAGATATTTGAGGAGACTATGCTAAAAAAACGTTTCTTATATCTGATAAAATGTTTTTCTTTTTGCACACAGGAAGAGTACAATGAATTTTATTAAAGCTCGCATTTCAAAAGAATATATATATATATTCTTTGGGACAAATTTTATCAGATACAATCCTATTTTTATCAAGTATCTACATATATATATATATATATATATATATATATAAAGTAAAGAAAAAAATAGGAAAACGTATACATAGATATAATGTGAAATAAGGGAACAACCAATCAATTGCGTGCATCACTTCCAGTTAAATCTCAATGCCATAAAATTCTTCTTGCTTGTATGTTCGGTCACTGAGCATGAACTGGAGATAATGCACGCAATTGATTGGTTATGCCCTTATTTTATACTCTCCATGTTTACATTTTTCTATTTCGTTTTGTCTTTCAATTTATATATAAAGAGATATTCATTTGTAGATACTTGAGAAGAATATGAGAAAGAAACGGTTCTTGTATCTGATAAATTTTCTTTTTCTTTTTGCACACGTAAATGGCACTATGGATATATATATCTTGGGATTGGTGTTTATACGAAACTGGAATAATACCGGTTCATAAAAATAAGGATAATGAGATATCAAACTCCAGCGCGTAGAGCCCTCTAGCTCTATAACCATAAAAAAGTTATGCAGTATCTCTTGGCGTTTGACTAAAGAAAGACATGTGAAGGCGGCTGATTATTTACTGGAATTATGGTTGCGTAAAGTCTGGGCTGAAACGAAGAGGGTGACTTTTCATCTTAAAATTGAACAAAAGGTTGTCATTCTGATAGTCACCAACGAACACGTCTTTCTCCAGACTATGACAATATCAAAATGACTGGCCTCTGTAGAAATTACTAGACATTCGCCTTGATGCGACAGGCTATTGAAAGCCATTTTGGAATCACCCGTTATTTCTATAATCACCTAATTGAAGGTCATGAGTGAGGCAGGTATTCTGTCTAATTTTGTCACTAAATTGTAGGAGATGACCGATTTTACCCTATATCACTAGTGTTATTATCATGTACTGACACAATTGCTACAGTGTTGGTACACTTTACAGACTCGGTTTATGTATTATATATAGTGAGTTAGCTTTGAAGTCACATTATCGAAGACTTTTTTATATGAAGTTCGATGCACTACTGCAGGTTTACACATTCGTACGGGAGATTGTACCGTCCTATTTTCTCATATTTCTCACCCAAATATATTGTGAGTAAAGAGCGTAATACCGGCTCCTACTGATGAGTCGCCAGTAAGCACGATGCGAATGTGCACAGGAGATTATAACTTCCGCTCATGCTGTCTTTGGTTTATCCATCTGTTCATATTTGAACTAATGTGTTACTAGGTGCGCAACACCCAATACCCAATTGCATATATATTTGTTCTCCGTCACAAACAGTTTCATAAGGATGTATTTATTACGATTGCTTGAGTTCACTACGAGTCATTTTTAGAATAGACATCACGCAATCTGGCAACGTTGCGTTGTATCACGGATTTATACAAATAGCAGCTGAACCTGGGTGATCGTTACCGATTCTTACAGGTGTCAATCGGTTTTGGAGATATTACCAGCGAAGTGTAAAGCCGCGATCGCATATGCCATTACTTAATAAACGGATTCGATCGCCAAAGAAGGAGGCGGTGTTGAATCGAGAAGGAGAAGAGTGCAGCTGTGTCTCTAATATCTGAGAATAATTAAATTTAAATCTGCCAGATGGCGGCATCTGAAATCTAATTTCTGTAGAACGGCATCGTCTAACATGGTTTTAGTGATTTTATTACTGTAGAGTACCTCTGATAATAATAACTGCCAAAATTGAGGATAAGACTTATTATGTAAATCTCGGTGCCAAACTGTTGTGGAGATTAATAACACCCAATATAAAAATTAAATAATTTTTACGCTCAAATTTTCCGCCGGTTGTTTACACCAATATTGTATGAAGGAAACTGTTTTTTTTTAATTTTTAATAGTTTCTGGAACATAATTTGCTTAAATACTTCGTGTATTTAAGGTTTCCTCTCTGTCGCTTCATAAAATAAACTTAATCTCGTAGTTAATTCTGCGGCAGTGTAGCTCAGTTACTAGAGTAACAGATTCCGAAGCCGAAATGTCCAGGTTCGAGCACTGTCCACGGCAAATTCTGGCCACTACGTGATAAGTTCCAATAAGGATGAAACCGGTTTCATGGATGACTTTCTTTTTCTACACTATAAAATGCTTAGTTTGTACTGACAAATGTATGTACTTAATGTGTCAGGTGCCTATATCAGGATCGCAACCTTTATTATAGTAATATAATTGTTTTCTGGAATGCGAGCCTTAACCAAATTCACAGTACAATTTCTCGTTCTATGAAATCTAATTATCATAAGATGGCTAATTGGCTTTATAATAATAAAACCTCTTCCAAGTTAGTAGGGCGTTATTTGCTCGAAACATCTTTTGATATATATATATATATTATATATATATATATATATATAGATGGACAACTTAGATTGAACCGTGCTTTGCTGACGCACCAGAATATTTTAATTGAACAAACGAAAAAATCTAATAGCGAATTGCAAAAGAATACAGCCTGGTTAAACTAATGGAGTCATACATTGTGCCAAGGAAAGCTTTCAATATGCGATAAAGATTTCGATCCGCAATTAAAACATTGCTTTCGCTTAAACCATGTGACAATCAAAGGACAGTAGAAAATGATACACTCGTCTGACCTATCCTTTACTTCAATGTTTTCTCTAGAAAAAAGAAGTCGACCATCCACAAATATATTGTCCGATCTCGATTTTCTGGGCGTTTTGGCAAGAATGTGAATTAGCTTCAGATCATTGGTCTTACTAATGTGTTTTTAGTAAAAATTCTGACGGGTCGCAATAGGAATTTCAAGAAATGATGGTGGGAAAATTATATTGGCTTGTCAAGCTGATATTATCTGTCATATCATGCATTAATTCCACAGAATCCCGTATGTCACACCTATCAATGTATAAAAGGTTTTACAGAAATTTTTTTTAAATTTCAGTTAAAATTTTTACAAATGTCCTTTTAGGCCTTGTTTCGAAGGCGTAATTTATTTAGAATAGTTTTGATTATGAAGTGTAATAATGGAGCAGAAATTGCAGACGAACCGCTCATCTAACCAGCTGATTTTTATATTATACAATAGACTTGTCCTCGGATAATTACGCTTTGAGCAGCTAATGCGTTAGTGCAGTTGGATAAGTGTAGATTTGCCAGCTTTAGGAAGTACATGCAGTGGATTCCAGGTCAGTATAGTGGACCATTTTTGCTGTTAGTCTCATTTTTACGTTTGTGAATCGACAAAGTTAAAACTGGAAGGATGTTGTACGGCCAATGTAGCTGTGCCACAAATTTAGCCTGACCTAGATTGTGTTGTATAGAAGTATAATTGTCCTCGTTTTTGTGTGTTGCCCAGGTAAGTATCTCTCTAAAGGCTAGATCTTACAATTCGTAAACAATTCTCCCTTTACAATGTTTTTAATTACATCATAAGCTAATAATATTAATTAATACTTTTATTATCATTATCATTATCACTATCGGTATTATTAATATCATTATCACTCTCACTACCACTATCAAGATTATTTTTATTATTATTATCACTAACACAATCAGTATTATTATCATAAGTATTAGTATTATTATGATCTATAATATTATCATCAGCATCATCATCCTCATCATCTTCATCGCTATCATCATCCGCATCATAAACAACATCTTCATCAACATCACCTCCCTCATCCTCATCATTATCCTAACTCACAGTCTCATCCTTAGTCACATTATCATCCTAATCTATATAGACATCCACATAATCAATCTCATTTGCATCCTCATCCACAACCTAAACTTCATCTCAATCCTCATCTTCATTCACAACAACATCCTCATTCTTATCAGCATCCTCATCTGCATTCCTATCTACATCCTCAACCTCATCATCATCTTAATTCACAAATAATTCTATTAAATCTTTGAATTTATTTATCCAGACTAGTTCGTTGGCATATATGAGACTTAACTTGAGTTATGATAGAAGATTAAAAATGAAATTTTTATCTCCTGGATAAAATTAAAATTTTCGATAAATTAAATTATTTGCCTTATTTCAAGTCAATATAATTTGTTGTCTTGATTGAGGACAACCCATGATAAAACGTGAAAATACAAAAAGTCGGCTGTATAATTTAAATTTAGTGGACTATAAAAAGAGTACTTAAACTGTATTAAATTTAGCGTTTGTAGTTTTTACTAATTTTCTTCATTTGTTTTAAACGAGAAAGGTAAATTTCTTCAGTCTATAATTTGCGAGAGCATTTTCAAGCTTAGAAAGAGGGTTATAGAAATTAAAATAAAACGGCTTGAAGTTATCTATCATAGTGAATCAAAATAGACAAAATACGAAAAATTGACGCTTTTACTAAGTAGCTAATTATGATTAATGCGTAACACGATTTACATAGCAAAGTAACGTCGAAAATCGAAATTCAGAACATATCACGGAGTATACTTTCAGCGTTGACTATAAGCTGGCATTAGTTGAAACAATTTGAAGATTATAAATTTTTGATTTCGTGCAAAAACGGAGTATAATTTTTTAGAATTGTCTTGCTACTGCTTCAATCTAAGTAGCAATAAATAACGCTTAAAATTAGAAGGAGTTTTCTACTACAAAGGCCTTAACGTGTCGTATTTATACAATTTTGAAAATACTAGCTGGCAGTCCCTAGCCAAGTACACTGAAAAATTACCAAACTGTTGTTAGTCAAAACATGATTTGATTTCTACAAACCTATGCGTGATCTAGACAACAAAGACAAGCTTAGCCTATAGCACGAAACTTTAACTAGATGTCAATGAATTAACCTTGGAAAATATTGATAGATCTGTTTCTAAAACGATTTTGAAATGCCGAATCATGTAGATTTATAAAAAAAGCAAACCAGAAGACATATAGATTACGCTAAGGACCTAATCTATTGCACTTCTCATTAAAAGACTACAGAAAGGCCGTAAGATGTCCTAAAGTAGTGCTGATCGACATTCTTATAAGGTAGAACAGCACAACCGGCATAATAAGCTGATGCTTTATTGTCTATAAAAAATTGAGCTTTTTCTTTAAAATAAAAGACCTGCCTAAAAACATGTAGAGCTGATAACATATTCGATATAAAGGATATGTAAACATGATTTTGGCACGCCGGCTCTGCCTGGTAAATTGACATATGCAAGGTCTTTAAAATCAAAAATATATCAGTATCAAGTTTAACTAGGTATTGTGATTTTCCTGTTAATCGTTAAAAAGTAATCTAAATTATGCCAACACTAGAAAAAAAAGCCAAGTTATCTGTTTGCTTGCGACCATATACGGCATCTCGAAATCATTTTATTATGAGAAAAGTAAGTAAGGAGAATTCGGTACACTGGCTCCCAACCAAACAATAAGCGCATTATTAGAAAGCAACATTCCTCAAATATAGTTGGTCAACAGCCCATACAACCAATTAAATACTGTTTGTTGCGAAGAACTAATGTATATGCAAGTATGTATTAGGTGTTGCGAACCTAGTAACGAATTAGTTCTGTTGTGACCAGAAGGATAAACCAAAGGCAGCATGAACGGAAAGTATAATCTCATGCACATTCGTTTCGTGCTTACTGGCGACTCATCAGTAGGAGCCGGTATTACACCCTTTAACCACTATATATTTTGGTCAAGAATGTGGAATAATAGGACGGTACAATCTCCTAGACGAATGTGTAAACCTGCAACAGTGAAGCTAACATCGTATAGTCTACGACAATGCGACTTCAACACTAGCTCACTCTATATAATATATATACCAATTCTGTAAAGGATACTGACACTATGACTATTGTGTTAGTAATCGATACCAACATTATAGTACCGAAAAAGTACATGTTACTAACACTATGGTTGCCGAGTCGGTACATGATGCCAACATGATGGATATCAATTTATGCTATATTTCACCGAAATTGAGAATTACAACCATTTCTTAACACTTTTTACTTCAGTAAATACATACATTGTGGCCATTTTGTGAAGAGGCCCTTTGGTCACTACCATAAGAGAGCCTCTGAGATGCCAGGCTCGGGTAATCAATATATGCAGTATGTTCTTCTGAACTATTTTTAAACTACATTCCTTAAGTCCACCTGCTAATTACATTGTATCCTGAATATTTACTAAACTAGCCATAATATAAGAATAAGATTTCTTGCAATATATATTATATAGTGTGAGTTAGCGTTGAATTCGCATTGTCGTAGACTTTATATGATATTAGCTTCATTATTGCAGGTTTACACATTCGTATGGAGATCGTACAGTCCTATTATCCCACATTCTTCACCCAAATATATAGTGGTTAAAGGGCGTAATACCGGCTCCTACTGATGAGTCGCCAGTAAGCACGAAACGAATGTGCATGAGATTATACTTTCCGTTCATGCTGTTTTTTGTTTATCCTTCTGGTCACAACTGAACTAATTTGTTACTAGGTTCGCAACACCTAATACATACTTGCATATATATTAGTTCTCTGCAACAAACAGTATTTAACTATATTAATATTTTATTATTACTTTATATATCCAAGATTAAGAATTTGTTTCTGGTTATCCTTGAGATGAATTGACGTTAAATTAACGGAACGTTTAAGCATGGCAGAATCAATTTGCTTATACCTCAAAGGGCAATGAATTTCCAGGTAAAGCTTGTTTCTTCTCATGTCTCTGGCTAACTTTTTAAATTTATTTATCTCTCGCATTGTCTGTAAACTCTTCAATGTATTTAGAGTCCAACACGTGTATTTTCATTCATTCATTAAATCAAGTTTGTGAGCTTGAAGTAAACACCAATCCCATTGTATTCAACCAGTCGTAGAACAACATAACAAAACTACCGCCAGGCGCAACGCACTGACGCGTTTCGACCTTCCATGATTTTCATCAGAGTACAACGGCAAGCTGACTATCGAGGATCAAACCGCATTGAATATATATGGAAATCAAATTTAGATATGCAGCTCTCACCTCTAGCAGTCTTGCATACATTGAACTTGACTGGAAATGTCGGCTGCACAATTTCTATGCAGTCACGAACATTAACTGTTTGCAGCTTTCGCCACATATACACATATAGGCAATACAATTTAATAATAACTGATTGCGCGGGAGGTGGTAACAATTATTTAAATCAAGTTTGCGCGCTTGAAGTAAACACCAATCACATTGTATTTAACCAGTTGTCGAACAACATATGTGTATTTTCGTCTTATCTCTAATCAGTTCAAATTTACGTCTATTTAATTTATTAATCGATATTTTTATTAACTGTAAACAAAGCTCATGCTTAAGAACATTTCCTACTTTATCTAATACGACTGAAAGTTTATAACCTAAACCATTTCGGTAGAACATTAAATTTTAATCATTTACTGAGGAACCAGGGATATTCCACTTGCCGAATAATCTGCATCTTCTTCATTTTGCATCGGCTCATATGTGTGACGACTGTAGCATCATATTTGTCTGTCAGATATACCTTTGCGTGATTGAAAATGCAAAGCGACTACTCAAGAATTGAAATCGTGGAGAATCAAAACATCACCATTAGCCATTACAAAGGACACAGCAACAAAAACACCACCATCGGCAAAACTCACCACCACCAATAAAAACAACAACAACAACAAAAACCATAATAGCAGCAATATCGATCGTTTATATCCAAATCGCTTTATTTTAGCAATTTTTGCTGTTTTAAACAGCCAATTCGGAAGTGCCTAGGATAATAAAGTGCAATACACAGGTTTCTAAATCAGGCTATACTTACCATAAAGCTTTCGTAGAATTCGGTTTATCATTGTCTCTTAGTTTTCACTTATCCGACTCGGTATTATGAAATAGCTAACCTATCAAATATTTTTGTCTGTCTATGCGAGCGCTGTTCAACGCCTCAAACAGTTCCAACTCATTAAGAGAATTGCTTCTGTGGCTTGGCGGTCAGTATAATAATGCGGTTTATTTAAATCAAGTTTGCGATCGTGATATAAGCACCTGTCCCAGTATGTTTAAACATGTTTCAGCATAAACTAAGCATTGTATAGTGTAGATAAGGCAATTCATCCAGTAGACCGAGTTCGTCCTTATTGAGAACTTATCACGTACTAGCCAGAATTTGCCGCGGACAGGGCGCGAATCCGGATATGTCTGCTTCGTAATCTGTTGCTCCAACAACTGAGCCACCCTGCTGCAGGCTTAACCACGAGATTTAGTTTTGTTTACGAAGCAACAAAGAGAAAAACAAGAGGAAGCTACATACCGATGTTGCTTTACCTCGAAACTGATTTGGATTTCATTTTGTTGTCCAGGTGGTGTCGCTTCTGTGAGACGGCTAGATAGTTGTATCCATCTAGGATCGATCACCTCTCCATAAATTATACATTTCCAATTATCGGTTTTATCACTATTATTATTACACTTATAGTCATTATCCCTATCAGTATTATTCTATAATTTTTTATCATGGTTACGTGCAGTGACTAATCCGGTATTAAATGTTGTTTTTCTAGTGCTTAATTTTATGATAAAATATAAGGATAATTCACCTAAAATCAAGTCACAGTTTATTTCCTTTCACTCTAATTCGCACTTTTAGCTAATATTTTAGTACTTTAACTGAGACTTCTTTCAGTAGCCAAAACAATCAACGAAAAATCCGTAGAACACAGTAAACACCAATCAAAACGTAGTATCCTCAACTCATCGACAAATTTTGAACAAGCCTAAATATATAAATAATCCTTTAAGTCTCTAAAATTGTTTTATAAATTATAGATTAACACTTCTTGTTATAACATTACAATCAACCTATCAGACTGGACAATTATATCAGTTCAAAGACAGACATGGAAGAAAAAACCTCTAATATATAATTTTAACAAGAGACCAGACTAGGTTTTAATCGAAAATCTGAAGATATAGTTATAAAATGCAAAATATATCAACTTAAGCAGAATTAACTCATTATTAAGCACCAATGGATCCCAGCTCGAGCAACTGCACCGCTTTCAGCCCCACAGACTCAGTTTCTACATTAGTAGAAACAGAGGAAGACGGTTCTACCTAATCCACATTTATGCATCCTCCTTGATGATCATCAGCAATAAACTAACAGAAACCACTAAATCACTTAACAAATAATCTTAACCAATCACAGATCAACCTATGTAAGCCTAAACTATCTAAACCAATGAATATTGAGATACAGACATACTACGGCAAGCTAGGGTATTCTAGCAAATAGTGACACAAAATTGATCATCAAGTTTTCAGAAAATGTACCGAAAATAGGCACAAATCCACTCAGTCTAAAAAAAATATAACAAAAAGTAAAATAATGATGGTAGAGACAGTATTTAAATATGCTTATTTACCGAATTTAAAACGACAGAATTCACTAAGACAATCATACACGTCAATTAGCCACTTTAAAGGCAATGGATTTTCTTGGAAGTCACCAAGATTTAGATAGTCGTTACAAAAACTAATTATAAGATACCATATCAAGCCACCATTTAAATATTTATACACCTCATTCATAGTCTTCACAATTAAATATTCAATAAATTTATTAACATTGTACATCAGCTCAAGTACATCGCCGCAAAAACTAAGATCTTCCCACCCAAACGTTAATAAACTTAAAATACATGTAATCGCTTTACCTGAAACATGGTTCAGTCAAAACACACGTGATTGTGATCAAATAGAAAAATACGGGAGGCAGGGCCATAATTTTTTTACGTAACAAGACAAATTATAGCTTTTCACGTGGATTCCTCTTCAATTTCTTTAACTTCTGTTACGATGTTTATGCCATACACCAACAACAGACTTAAAAACTGATATAAAATTCTCTAGAAATTTTGAAAATAAAATAAAGGGAATTGTTCATGCAAATCAACTTACTAGATTTAGACGCGTGAATATGATTATCTTCAACGCCTTACACAAATCACGCCTAAATTTTTTTTCAATCAAAACTTTCTTGAAATGATATTCAATGATACAGACTATCAGAAAAATATTATATAATATAGTTCTAAAATGTTGTAATCTTAAATAGCAATGCCATTGTTATATTTGTAGACGTTTCCAAGGATTTTGACACAGTATTGATAGCCGTCATTTGCGAAGAACTTGCTCACCTGAACATTAACACAAAAACATCGGAATTCATTTTTAAATATCTTTCCTTCACCAGAAATCGGTCATTGCACTAGACAGAATTATATCTCTTAGACTTTATATCAATGCCAAAGTTTCTCAGAGTTCATAATTAGGATATTTTTTCAGTAACAACGCTATTAAACGCAGAAGAATCAATCGATATACAGATGGTACCTAGATAATATAATCAGCTTGCCAAATAAGCAAGGCACTTTTATTACAAAATAATTAAGAAGATCTATATTACAAGCACCGCATATTCCAAAGCACACAGTTTTATATCAACAAACTTAATTAAAAGAATGAAAATGGCGGTAGTTTTGTTATGTTGTTCGACGACTGGTTAAATACAATGGGATTGGTATTTACTTCAAGCTCGAAAACTTGATTTAAAGAAGTACGTGATAAGCTGCGAATACGAACGAAATCGATCTACAGGATGAATTGCCTTTCCAACACTATACAATACTTAGTTTATACTGACAAATGTATGTACATAATGGGTCAGGTGTTCATATTGAGATCACAACCTGAATTAGAAGTAACTGTTATCACCACTCGCGCTACCGACCTGCGTTTAATTAAATAACTACCTTATTTGTTGGATATCAACTTGAGTGTGAATAAATAAATAAATAATTTGATTAAATTTTCAAATAAATAATAAGGGAAAAGAAAAAAAATATTATAAATGTATTTATATTTAGGATTAGAGATATTCGACTCACACTTTTTATTATATTTATATATATAATTTTATACATATTTATATGTATTTTTATATTTCTATAAGGTTTGAATTATGTAATGAATTTAAAATAATAAGACAAAAATTTACAGCTAGCAATTGTCTTTATATATATATATATATATATATATATATATATATTGAGTTTAGTTACTGAGACAAATTCTATGTTTAAAACCATTGGTGAGTCAAAAAACAAATTAAATATAAATGGAACGGTTTCAGAACGAGGTTACCACATTTGCTTAAATCTGCTATTGTGAGTATTGTGCTGTGTATAGTTGCCTGAGGATGGTGCTGGAAATTACGCACCGAAACGTCGCCAGTAAACAAAGATGTGATAGAACCGCATTTCCATTGGTTAGTATGAACGATGTTGAAGCCTTCGGAAGAAAGGGACGAATAAAAACCCAGCCCGATCGAAGACAAAAAGGAAATGGAAATTGTGATCAATCGGATCTTCGTGAAACTGTTGGTGCAAAACTGCAACCAATGTACGCAAAACGCGGCATTGGAAACTATGAAGCTGTCACTCCGCAATCAAATTTCAAAAAAATATCTGTCAGACAAATCTGATGCCACAGTTGTCACACTTATGAATCAGCACAAAAGGAAGAAGATGTAGATTGTAAGGAAAGTGGAAAATACCTCGTTCCTTAATAAATGTTTAAAACTTAATGTTATACCGAAATGTTTTAGTTCTAAATTTTCATTCGTGTTTGATAAAATAGGAAATACTCTTAAGCATGAGCTTTGTTTACAGTTAATAAAAATATCGATTAATAAACTAAACAAACGTAAATTTGAACTGATTTATCCCCATTTCCAAGTACGATTTAAGTTCGTCTTCGTTGTCGCTGGGTGCGGATTCGTCCTCCGAAGGCTTCAACACCGCTCATACTGACCAATAGAAATGAGGTGCGATCTAATCTTCGTTGACTAGCGACGTTTCGATTAGGAATTTCCCGAATCATCATCGTGCCTCTAATCACACCTAAATTGCTATTTTTAGTAATGTACTGTGTATGTGTAATTAGAGGCTTGCTGATAGTTTGAAAAATTCCGATTCGATACGTTGCTAGTCAACGAAGATTCGATCGTACTTCATTTCCAGTGGTTAGTATGGGCGATGTTGACGACTTCGGAGTACAAATCAGCAACCAACGACCACGAAGAAAAACTCAACTCATACCTAGAAATTGGGATCAACTGGACCTTTGTGTAACTGATAGTGCATAGCGACAACCCACGATCGAAAATCGTGGTAATCATCATTGTGATTTACGCACTAGGCAACCCTTAGAAAAATAATGACCTAGTGTCACACGCAATCAACATCCGGATACTTTAATCGTGTTATTTACCATAGCTGAATTGATTTAGTTCGACAATATCTCACAAACGAGACAATAAAACCCTTTTTTAAATAAAAAATATAATAGCGAAACCTAGTGATTTATATTAAGTAACACGTAGGAAAAATATGCGTTCATCCTTTATTTTTTCTCTACCGAGATTGAGGATAAATCAGAAAATGCATAAAAACGTAGCAAAACTTAAATAATTCTAATCGGCAACGGAGCTTCAGAATTTATTAGTCAAAAATGAGAGTTCACTGACGCCGCAAAACTTTTATATCTTTCGCGCCGTCCACAAACATACTAAAGAAGTCTCTACAAAGACAGTTTAATGCCTAAACCGTTGACTAAGCAGAATGCAGTTGCCAGATGCAAGTCAGCAGATTAGTTTTTGTCTACCTAGACAAATTTCTTCAAGATGACTACAAAATGTGCATCGACTCATAGCATTAGATCGTCTATGCTTAAAGCTTATAGTCATTTACTCAAAGTAGATAACACTGTTTATACAGATCTAGCTTTTATATATTTCTTTGAGGCGTTCTATTGATCACACAATGTAGTAAACACAAAACAAATTTTCAACATTTACCTCACTGCTGACTATTTTTGTGACACACGCAGAGTAGAAGAGTATTCAAAATAAAATAAAGACATTCTGCTTCTTATTCCTATATTTACACGACAATTCAGACCGGTAGCGTAAACAGTTTCTATCTAAAGAGTGAACGGACTGCTTTCATATTTAACCAAATGCTCTTGGCATTGTCAGATTTTATGTTAAGGCGCAGACACCCGTTGGTTTATATGCACTATCGAGTACTTCACACTCGTTGAATTAGTACCCATTTTCTGCGTAAGAAGCACAGTTTTGGTCTGCTATACTGGGAATGGTCCATCGCGGATGACATTTCAGACTGGTTAATTAAACCCTTACAACTAATTTATTCACGAGTTTTAGCTTCGCCCTATTTCAGACTCATATCCATGTCAATACAAGAAGCACCAATTGCCAAAGACAACCAAATCGGCAAATCGGAAAGAATATGCGCTGGAATCGTATGGGAATCCGAAATCGACCCACAATGAGATTATATACTTGAAAAGTAGAATCCAAATAGAATACCAGACATCCTTGGCTTTCCAAGTTCCACATTAAATGAAAATGCATAAGTTGTGAAAGAATAAGTGTATTTGAACCAACTTTCATTAGAAAATAAACATGGGTAGCATTAGTAGTTCGAGTTTAGCAATAAAAACAAACAGAAATAAAAGAAATATTTAAATAAACGATGTTCTAGAAACTATTAAACATTTAAAAAATAATTTCCTCCATTAAATATTGGTATAACCAACCAGAGGAAAATTCAAGCGAAGAAAATGACTTAATTTTTATATTGGGAGTTATTAATCTCCAAAACAGTTTGGAACCGAGATTAAGATTATAAGTCTTATCCTCATTTATCAGAAATACTGCAATAAAGTCACTAAAAATATGTTAGACGGTGCTGTTCTACAAGTTAGATTTTAGGTGCCGCCATCTGGAAGATTTCAATTTCGGTATTCACAGAAATTAAGGACACAGCTGCATTCTCCTCTTCGTCGATTCGACACCGTCTTCTTCTTGGCGATAAAATCCGCTTATTAAATAATGACGTCTGCGGTCGCGTCTTTAGAATTAATTGTGGCTGTCTCTGTAACCTATCTACCTCTGTAAGAATCGGTAATCGTCTCTCGATTTCAGTCTCTTTGTTCGTTCTGGCGTACCGTAGTGATCAATAAATGCCACCGTGCTTTCTAATGTAGCACTTTCACAGATTCATGTTGAGGATACCCGATTCAAATGCTCTAAATATGCCAATGATTTGGTAGTAGGTTTTAACAGCCTCTGCTAGCTTAGACACTCTCATAACATCAATCGCTCAGCTGCTAATATTACTGCAAGGAAATCTTCGCAAAATTGACCTAAATCTTAAGCTTATCCTGAGATTTACATCACTCAAAGCTTATATCCTGCCTCTTATATTTTACACCAGTGAATTTTATATCTCTTCCCGTTCACATCCTCCTTTGATCTACAGCAGATTGCCTCTCGCTTTCTAAACGAGTCTACGACTTTGGCCAGGATTATCAAGAGCGTCTCCTTTCTAATCTTCTACTATTATGGTTTAGTCGCCATATAAGAATAATATCCTTCGTTCACAAATTCTCCCCAAGCCTTGCATTGCCGAATTTATCTCATGCTCGCCACCAAAAATAACTTTACCAAAGTATATTCTAATTCGAAGGCCACATGCGTTTTCAACGCACTACTCGCCGAAATAAGCGCACTACCATATTATGAATTTCAGAAGGCTGCTAATCTTCATTACTTCAACAAATTTCTCAGAGACAACACGGACTGGTAGCGTAACCTGTTCCTTTCAAACTCATTATAAGCATGGTCATTACTCTGTATACAAATGGCTCTTAGCTCGGCACTAGTGATGATCGAACATTATTCAAAATCCTCCCAGTGCCATTCACTCAAAAAGGCTTGTTGGTTTTCCTTTTAAATTCTAATTGTGCTTTCCTCTATTTCAGCTTAAACGGATCCTCATCAAACTACGAAAAACCAGTCTGCAGACTGCTGCCTCGTGTAGAGGAAGATATTTCCTCCGACAAAATTAAAGTGACCAGTATTGATAAATTTAAACCACTGTGGCTGATTGAAACGAATATTATTAAAAAAGAAAATATTCGTTTAATTTCTAGAACATTCTTTGTTTAAATACTTTACAGTATATATACTTTAGAATTGTGTGTAATTCGAATTTTATTTATTCTGTACTTTTCTGGCGTTATTTTCTCTAGCAAATTTCATTTTCCATTTCATTTCTTGGTTTGGTTTGACAAATTTAATCCCGAATAGACGAGTTTCCGTTCTCACATATGCCTATTGGGACAATTCAGAAAAAAGTAATTTAATAATTCTGTTTTACGCGTCTAATCTTTTCAGATTATATACTCAGGTGCAGTGTTGCGTAAGAAGTACACAGTCATTCGCCTATTACAAGATTAATCAAATATATATTTAAGTGTAATTAACATGGAGGCTAATCATCAATTTGAGGAAATTGATAATTTGGGTTAGGGTATTATAGGCATGAACTTAACAGACATGGAAGAGAAAACTAACTTATCAGACTCCTATAGGCACACTAAGACTGAATCTGACTTGGCGTCTATGGGGCTCTCATTAGCTAACAGATATGGAACATCTAGACTCAAGATCATCATTTGAAATGTGACACAAAAGATACGCACATACTGCCATAAACCGGTTCTGAGTTCTACTGAATATCGAGAATCCGACATTTTCAAGAGTCTATTCTAGTCTACATCACCCTAGTCAAAGATTTTTAGGGTATTTACGTGGGACACTGCTACAGCGGGTAAGCGGTATTTTCCTTACCCATCTTGTTCCAGTCCCATAAACAATTGTTAGTCACTGTTTAACTCACTTTTACATAAACCTGTTTATGATTTATATCTTGACTATTTCAACTGTGAGGCCAGATGGCCTTTGCCAAATAAAAAAATATTACTGTTATATAGTGTTGCCCGGTTGAAAATTTAGCAATCGTATTGTATAGAAGTGTCGCGTAGCGTATTGTAGACATTACTCAATTAATCTTTAACGTCGTTGTAGTTATTTACCTTGCTTACTTTTAGATGTATAGATATAAACATACAATTATAAAATAAAACTTTCGGAAAACCAAGAAATTTCAACACATTAATAAATCTACAGATGATTTCTCATAATTGTAAAATAACACAAAATAATTTTGAATCTGTAGGTATTGTGACCAAATATAAAAATATAATTTGTATGTATGTTACATTTTAAAAATAACTTCAGTATACCTGTCGTTTTCGATTTTCTTTTCGTCTATTTTAGCCAAGTATTGTTCACGCAATGCTTTCCTTTCATGTGGAACAGATTTAAGCATATTTTGTACACCAAGCGTCTAAAAAATCTAATAAAGATATCTACATTAAGTTTCTGTTTCTCAACCTTTTTCGTTACATCTTCAAACATTTCCAGTAAGCTCTGTGATACTATTTGGAAGTCATTCACTTCTAACAAAATAACTGACAAAAGTTACTGTTGATAAAATTTTCACTTTCATCTCTCAAATTGATTGAATCCTTGGCAACCATTGGTTCAATAATACGTAGCTTATTAAGATCGTCAACATAGAGACCAACGTCCGCCAAACTTCCAGCCATGTTATGCAAATTTAAAGTAAGGACAATATTTGATTACAGTAACCAAGATAGCGTAATTTAATCGAGACAAACGAAATTATATAAATAGTACAAAATAAGACTTACAGGTGAGGTTTAATACATTTTAATACATAAACCCATAGCACTAGTACAAATGACATGCCCTGAGAAGGATCGCTTCACGTATCCTTTTATATATTATAATAGAATAGAATAGAATAGAATAGAATAGAATAGAATATCTTTATTTGGATTCAAACCACACATATTCCATCAAATAATAAAATTGGAAATTGTACAATATATATTAAAATAATTATCACATCACAATATTTGTGCAATTCATCTCGTGTAGATAGGTATATCTCACTAGTTGTACAATACAATATGTCAATATCAGAAAGTTCGACTGAAAAGAATAATATATACATCACCAAATTAGGAACAATTAAGGTATAATTCGAGTGTAACATTATGCAAAAATTGAGAACCATGACTAGCAATTGATTGTATGTAATGTTAACTAATTTGAAGATCTAGTGCATAACATTTCAATTATAATAATACAAAACTTGGAAATAAAATCTCAATAAAATCTGTTTCCGATAACAATTATCCTTGTCTCTTATTCAACCATGAGAAAGTATTATCATAATCAAAAAAATAAAAGATATCAGCAGGATTGCAGACTTTTTCAAGTTCAGTAAATATAGATTTAATAGACATCTTAGATGGAGGCATTTCTCTAAGCCCCTTCGGCAATTGATTATAAATTTTGTAGATTTTCGAGAAAGAGAATAACTTGCTCGCTACATTCCCCACAAAAGGAGGAGATATTGCCATATGTCCAGATCTAGTTCCAATTTCATGACTCTTCCTTATCGGAGTCATATAGGCACCAGTCCACTGGTTCAGATGGAAAACTTTTATACAATAACACATCCTCCGAAACCACAGAGATTGCAATGACGCAAACTGTAATCTAGAGGCGTATATAGTGCAAGAAGTAGGACTAATATGTTTCACAACTTTTCTTTGTACAGCTTCTATCTTATTAGACAAACCCTTTTTTAATGGATTCCAGGTAGCGACAGCATATTCTAGTACCGGTCTAATCCATATTATATACATTTGAAGTTTTATATCATTTGATAAAATAGTTCGATTTATTAGTGCCCATCTTTTCTTGGCACTGCCTACTATACTTTCAATATGTCTCTCAGCAGAAGCTGTACATTGAATAGTTATGCCTAAATCCTTAATTTCTTGCATAAGTTTAATCTCAAACACATCATTAATAACTGCATCATGAAAATAAACATAATGAAAGTTTGTTCTGTTCCCTATTTTTAAAGCTTTCGTCTTTTTATTGTTTATTCTCAGCCCTAGTGTAAACAAATATTTACTCAAATCATACAAATCTAAAGTCACATTATTTTTGGAGAATTCGACATTCTTTGGATCAATTGGGAAGATTATTTTTAAATCATCAGCGAATTTGCAAACTCGACCATTAAGGATTTTAGTTTCCAAATTTGCTAATACAATTTTAAATAAAATTGGCCCCAAGCTTGATCCCTGTGGAACTCCACTCGTTACTCGTTTTGATTTCGATATCAAATCATTTACTTGAATACTCATTCTTCGATTATATAGATAGTATTTAAGTAATCTAAAAATATTCGGTTCAATATTCAACAAACTAATCGCATTCAAAATAGCATCAAAAGATATAGAATCAAAAGCTTTTGAGATATCTATAAATACAATTAATGCATCTAAATTATTCTCGTCTAATGTGATTACATGTTTCCACATGGAAAGCATATTGGTAGTTGTCGATCTACCTTTCGTAAAGCCATGTTGACATAAGTCAAAATCAGCCGGTAACATACGTTCTAAATGATCAAGTATCAATCGTTCTATTATCTTCAAAAACGAAGGGATAATAGAGATTAATCTATAGTCACTGGCGCACGTTGGCTTACTAACTTTTGGCAACGGCTTTGCTACAATCGTTAATATATCAATTGGTAATTTCCCATCATTCAAAATTCTATTTATAAAGTTGCAGAGTGCATTTCTAAATGTTAAGGGTAATTGAATTAAATTATCAATCGAAATACCAAGGTGATCTTTTTGTTTTTTTGATTTGATTTTTAACATCAATTTTATCAATTCATCACTGTCAATAACAAGTCCTGGTTCCTGGCCTCCTAAAGGATCTGATAGTTCTATAAAAGATTTCTCATTCTGTGGGTTGCATATCAAATTGACAAATACTTCCTCCAATTCACAGAGAAATCCAGACTCAGTTTTATCCACAGGTAGTATAAGCTTTAACTTTTCCTTGTATTTACTGTAATCTGTGAGGAGTTTAAATCCTAATCGAGGATTACTCTTCATTTTGGCCAAAATAATTCGTTCTGATCTTTGACGAATTATTAGCAGTGATGAATTAATTTCGTTATCAATGGAATCTAACCTCATTTGTTTAATACTGTTAATAAGACTACACTTTATTATATTGTCACGTTTAATTCTTAGTTTACACAATTTCCTATTAATCCGTTTCGGTATAATGTCCGTAAACGTAGATGCCTGAAATAAAACAGATAATAACGATGAAACAGAAGAAACAAATTCATCAGTATTCAAGAAACAAAAACTCTCATAATCTATCAATATGCTTAAATCTCTAAAGAAATTCCAGTTTATTCTGGAACAGTGCATGTGTGCATTTTCATAACTTAGTTTCTGTGTTATGCCACTCACGAATTTCCATTGTAGAATAATTTGTTTATGGTCCAATTCTTTGAAATAATTGACAACTTCATAACTGTGCGATTTCACCATTTCAATTTCTAAATATACATGATCTAAGCATTGCGAACCTCTAGTTGATTCATTTATAATCTGCTTTAGATCATGGTTAGAAAAAAATTGGATAATTCACAGTCCTGTAACTTATTAAAGTCACCTACCACTACATTATAGCCATGGCAATCAAAGATAGATTGAAAAGAATTGGTAAATGTTTGATCATCAAATAAAGTAGCATACGGCGGTCTGTAAACCGCTGTTAAGATCAGATTATCAAATTGTATAGATAAGAAATCAATGATAGCATTATCATCACTAGTATGTAAAATTTTCGCCTTAAATACAGATTTACAATAAATGAGTACTCCTCCACCTCTTTTATCCAGCGATCTGTCCTTTCTGAATAAAGAATAATGAGGAATATCAAATTCATGGTTTTTAATGTCCTTGTTAAGCCAAGTTTCGGATAATATTATAAAGTCGAAATCATTACTTATTATAAAATTACACAGTAAAAAGTTCTTATTTTTAACACTTCGAGAGTTAGCATAAAATAGAGTAAATGTAGATAGCGACTTATCTAAACAAGTGTCCACTTTTACTGGTTCAACCTTGATGGCTTCTTTACTATTCTTTTCACGGGCCTCGAGGCCATACTTCCTTTCCCCTTTCTGTCCACAACAGTTAATAACGATACATCGTTTTTTGATGATGCAGTCACACTCGATTGAGTCCGTTTAACAGCTTCATCAGACATTGGCGGTTTCCGTTCCAGATTGTTCTTTAACTTTTTTACTTTTGCCAATTTCCGTTGGAGGAACGTTTTGTCCCGTCCAATAAATATGCTGTGAAAGCTCAAATTCTCCTCTTTCTTTTTATTGATCGATTCTAATTGCATATTTGTTGGCCTTTTTGATAATTTGACAATTACAGGCCTTGGACGATCAGCTCGTTTCCCCACCCTGTAGCATTTAGTAATAGCTGCATGTGTTTCTTCTTTTATTAACGTATTTAATTTCTCGACGTCTTTTACATCGGCATCTTCATCTAGATTAAATAAGACTAATTGATCCTGTTTGCTAATACGTGCTGAAACTTCGTTTGCTAATATATTTAGTATTTCCTCACCAGATGATTTATCTTTAACTAGCATATCACCTTCCACAGTTAAATCGGCCAATTCGATCCATGGTTGAACATCAGTCTGTAATTTGTCTAGCTTCACAAGTAATGTCTCATTCTGTTCAACTAGATCAACTATACGCGCACTTAAAGTTTCATTATTTTTCACCACTTGCTCAAATTTTTTTGCATTCACAATTGAATCATTCTTCAATATGGACATTTCATTCTTCATCAATTCCATGGAGTTTTGAAGATCCATAACAATTTTTTCCATATCGGAATGCGACAAAATCGGAGCCATGTCAAACCGCGTGCTGTCGGCTGTCAGTACCTACATTGGTTATTGGATTTGTCTTCACCAACAATTGGTAACATCCTTGACTTATCTTGTTGCAGTACAACCAGCGGGACGAGCCAATTAATGCAGAACTTCAACGAAGTTTCCACATCGAGATTACAACGCAACAACAGAAGGAACCACAGCCAGAGTCAACCCAAGGCTCTAGGACATCTTCACACTAAAGAAACATTCTCGGCATTTGCCGGAGAACGCGACCGGACCGTGGGCCCCTATCATAACAATAACTCTATATCCATAGCACCTTAACCGAGTTTGTAACGTCGTACAGCATTTACTTGAAGTCTGCTATTAATTTCCTATTTGTCACTAACAAATTCATATCTGAATCCGTTTTGAACGAAATGTTGCCAATTATACTCCAGTTATAATTCTGTACTGCTAGCAGCCATCATTATTATATCTTTTCCCTATGTTGGTACATATTATCCTAATCTCTCAAGGCAATCATCGATGGAGCTTTCTAGAAAACAGGTATTTTATTTGGTTATGTATTAACAGTAATATGAACGCGTTCTAGTTCGACTTCTGATCCGTCTTCGTTTCTGAGACATTCTATCCTATATGCCAATTAGGAAATTTCGGTCACAAATTATTTCTTGTATTAACATGGATGCCAGTTTCAAATGAGGGAGAGTGCAGTAAGTAAATAAGTTAGTATGAAAGGTTAAGCTAAACAGTCTGGAAAGTTGTCCTCGTTGTACCATTCCAAGTACAGCAGACCTAGCGAGTTATTACACTCAGACGGTTACGTAGCTAGTATTAGATTAATTATAGCGCAAAATTTCTATAATTCTTTAATTTGAAATAGAGAGGGGTTTCATTTTGTTTTTATTTTTTAGATTATCTAGATTTCTAGTCTGATTTCAACTCTGTGATATACGTGGAATTTAATTACATAATTTACTTGGAATTTACCCATATATTCCAAGGAATCACTTTTATATCATCGGATTTTACCGTTTTTATATACATATATATCCACTTCTTTCTCTCTCGTCGTATTCTACACTATATTTGTTTTTCTATCTCCCACATTGTGAACCAGATCTAAACCTAACTTCCGAAAAATACCCATTGCTTCGGCTCTTTGTGGATAACCTACTAAATCAATTTGTGCACTTCCATTTTCGAAGGAACAACCAACTTGACTGTGTCCTCTCCAACAAAGATGTGACCAATGTCCAATCTCGGGATATCTTCCATCATCTCGATCACTGTCAGGTATCCTTCCTCATTCCTCTTTTATCTTCTATCCTTAGATAGGGCATTCAATCATTCAGTTGATTCACCGACTAGGAAGAGTTTCGTCGACTCTGTGATGCTGTTACCTCAAGGGATCTTTTTCTCCCAGACAATCTCTCCTCATGTGTTTCCGTTATCCATAACATGCTATCCTCACAGTTTAATTCTGCTACCTCTATTCAACACATGCACGCGAAGAATAAGTTAAACACCCTGTTTAATGCACGCGACCACCTTGCACGAACTCTAGATTACGCACATCATCACTTGTTCGCGCTCTCGCACTGCGAGTTATGGATGAGCACATTAAACAGGTTATGAACAAACAAGCTCTTAACAATGAGAGACGCATCTGCACGGCACCTAACTCCCGGAAAAAGTTCGCAGTCATCAAACATCACTTGCTACAAAAGTCCAAAACCTCAAATATAAACTTCTCTCGATCGGACGACTCCAGCTTTCCCGACCATTATCTAAATTATCTCTTCAACACCTTCTCCATTCCCATTACATCTGCTTAGATGTTCGACAATGGAGAAGCTGAGAACCTAGGCTGATTAAACATTTTGCCGACCTCCGTTGTCGAAGCAATCAAAGAATCAAATCAAGACAACAATTTGATCAGTACGTGTCTCGGTTAGCATGATTTCCCTTCTTGGCTGGAATCTATTCTCTCTGGTTGCTGATGTTAGCAACCGATGCCTCGAAACTAACTATCTTCCCCCGGAATGGCTTAATACGACGATTTCTCCTATCCCAAGAAATGGCACTTCGTCAATCTCCGCATTCATAGATCTCCGCCTAATAACTACCGTCACTTCTTTCACTAAAATCTTCGACAGGATCTTGTACACTTTAATCTACCCTTTCATTAAGTCTTGGGATAACTTCTATCTCCTGAATGGCCGCTCCTCTTCGTTTTCGTATCTATTTTTCAAAATCTCTAGACTTCTCCCCCATCTTAAACACACTACTTCCAAACTCTTTTAATTGGCCCGGTTGATCTGCTTCAAGACTAACAACCACACTCTCTAACTCACGCTGTTCAAGGTCTACGTTCTACCCATCATATCATAAGCTAGCGAATTATATTGTCCTCTCACTCTAGCCTCCTCGTCCGCCTTCGGACAGATTTCCTCCAGATTTCTAAAGCTAGTCTTCCATCACAGCCAGAATTATCGGGAACGGCTTCTCCTGGCTAAACTTATTCCGCCATGGTTTATCCGTCACTTACGAGTCATTTCCTTTATTCATAAGATCAGAACAGGCCTACCACTATCCAATTTTGCTTACCCAAGTCACCACTATACAACACGCTCTAGCAACTCTTCAATCCAATCCAACCATACTCCAAATATATTTAACAAAATCTATTTTTTTACAAAGCCACTAGGGTATTCAACTCTCTTCCTGCAGAAATAAAGCTCCATTCTCAGCACGAATTTAAAGAGGCAGCTTACAACCACTTCTTTAAAAAATTTCTACGTGAGACAGTTAAATACTGTTTGTTGCGGAGAACTAATATATATGCAAGTATGTATTAGGTGTTGCGGACCTAGAAGCAAATTAGTTCAGTTCTGACCAGAAGGATAAACCAAAGACAGCAATACGGTTTGATCCTCGCTTGTCAGTTTGCCGTCGTACGCTGATGATGATCATGGAAGGTCGAAACGCGTCAGTGCGTAGCGACTGGCGGTAGTTTTGTTCTGCTGTCCGAAGACTGGTTAAATACAAAAGAAGTGGTGTTTATTTCAAGCTCGCAAACTTCATTTAAAGAAGTATAATCTCATGCACATTCGTTTCGTGCTTACTGGCGACTCATCAGTAGGAGCTGGTATTACGCCCTTTAACCACTATATATTTGGGAGAGGAATGTGGGATAATAGGACGGTACAATCTCCTAGACGAATGTGTAAGCCTATGGTGGTGAAGCTAATACCATATAAAGTCTCGAAAATGCGACTTCCACGCTAACTCACTCTATATAATATATATACCGAGTCTGTAAAAGGATACTAGCGATATGGCTATGGTGTTAGTAACCGATACCAACATTGTTGTACCGAAAAGGTACATGGTACTAACACTATGGTTGCCGAGTCTGTACATGGTACCAACATGATGGATATCAATGTATGCTTTAGTTCACCGAAATTGAGAATTACAATTATTTCTGAACACCTGTTACTCCAGTAAATCCAAAAAGTCTGGCTTTGATCGATATCAGTTATCACATTTCGCGGTAAGCATGACATCATTAAATTAAATATATAACAGTTAAATACTGTTTGTTACGGAGAACTAATATATATGCAAGTATGCATTAGGTGTTGCAAACCTATTAAAAAATTAGTTCAGTTTAATTTATACGAACGCAAATGTGAGCATAATAAAATCAGATATGTATGGAATTTATTTCTCCATTATTGACTACCAGATACTGATTGCGCAAAATAGTTGTATGGAAGTCAATTATGTTAAGGTATAGGTGGTGACATAAGGATATGTCGTCTTTATGTGATATTATCTCGTCGCTGATATTAAACGTAACGCAAATGTTGGGAACATTTTAATTCGTTTCAATTGTAATTTGGATCCTAAAAGAAGAACTATAGAAGTAGGTATGGGGATTTGATACTTGCAAAGTTTGGCGCCGATATTGCTTGCTAGGTATTTAGCTGATACGATCGAGACCGATGTTATGGGGCTTCAACGATTTTGTGTCAAACGCAATGATTTGTTTGAAATGATAGAATAGAATTGAGGTTTAGTCATCGATGTAACATATGCATTAAGTTGCAGTTGGTGAATTACTCCAATTGTAAAATGAAGAAATTTGTAGAATATCGAATTCCAAATTTTTGTTTCCATTAGTTTTTGTTCCAAAACATGAAATGAGAAAATCATGGATTGCGCGGACTATCAGTTTTTGAAGTAGGTGATTAAAGAGGGGTACGTATACTATATCGAATAAGAGTTCTTTGCTACGTCACATTGTGGGACATAAAATGTACAAGACTTTAGAACCTCATTAGACAGATTACCAAATACCACTGGATGTAGATTCTATATCACTTAATGCAGTTCATTTTCCAGACGAGTAGATACATGATTTTCTAAATATGCTTTTCAAAATAAATTGGCAAGGTATAAATTTCAGTATTTGGCGGAAGAATTGCTTCGAACTGCTGATTTGATATCATTAAATTTACAGGATTTTATGACAACAAATTTGGCATTCGGAAACCGTTTTATTCAAGCTGAAACTCTAATGGATTTTTGTTAAAACTTACAAAATCTATTATAGATTTCTTATCAGACAAAGCTCTTGAACATAATATGTCAAACGAAATAACCAAGACATTAATAGATAGGCTCCAAGCAATGTGAGATTTGACAAAGCTCCCAACAGTACGCATAATCCCTAGATTTTCTAGGACGTTCGTCTTTTATGGCTGCTTCATACAGCGTCTAACCAGATTTTTATAATCGCTGAAAACCTTCCAGTACATCAGAGAAGCACGACCAAGTAATCATCGGTTATTACTTTAAGCCAGAGAAAAAATTTCAAATAACATAACGCTAATGACATAATGAAAGAAAATACAACACTGGCATGTGTGGTCGGGGCTAAACCGATTGCGCTTATCACAGATAATTACTGTGTAACAATAGGAGCCGAACTACAATAGAGGGACAATAGTATAGTCATATTGATGTGGTTTTACGGTCGGAAGCTTTATGCCCGTGATAGACGGTATAGAATCATATTTAAATCTACTCACGCAATATTCTGCAGTGCAGCATTTCGAGCAGTATCAACAATAACGCACAAATGAGCGCTATTATCCTAAAGAGAACTACCAGACAAATTGACTAACAGAGTACGACTTCACAATCCCTCATATAAAAATAAATTATGCTTGGTTTACGTGTGCGTATATAGACATTGTTTATAAGACCGAAGCTATGGGTCAAAAATAGTTGCTTAAAATTTATTTATTTGAGGTGGAAATTCTAAAGGAATGAAGGGCTCTAGAAGTCCTCTACGCGTTTTTGCATAATTGAGTGTCACCTAAATATGTACCGATAAGAAAACCGGTAATCGTGGTAGTCAGTTAAATACTTTTTGTTGAGGAGAACTAATATATATGCAAGTATGTATTAGGTGCTGCGAACCTAGTAACAAATTAGTTCAGTTGTGATCAGAAGGATCAACCAAAGGCAGTATAAACGGAAAGTATAATCTCATGCACATTCGTTTCGTGCTTACTGGCGACTCATCATTAGTAGTCGGTATCACGCTCTATAACCACTATATATTTGAGTGAGGAATGTGGGATAATAGGACGATACAATCTCCTAGACGAATTTTCAAACCTGCCTTAGAGTAGCTGACATCGTATAGTCTCGACAATGCGACTACAACTTACACACACTCTATACTAGATATATATATATATATATATATATATATATATATATATACGAACTGTAGGGATACTAACACTATGACTATTTTGTTAGTAACTGAATCCAAAATTATAGTACCGAAAAGGTACATGGTACTAACAAAATGGTTTCCAAGTCGAGACTATACTATTTTAGCTACTCAACTGCAGGTTTACACATTCGTCTAGGAGATTGTATCGTCCTAGTATCCCACATTCTCACTCAAATATATTGTAACACGCGGCTCCGCGTTACAACCAAACGACGTTCAATTTAGACAAATATAGTGCTCTTTAGGGTCAGATAATGTAACTCTGTTTTTACACAATATTTTTCTTTACTGTGATTTTAGAAACAATCTCCTGTTAGTTTCAAGCAGTTTTAATTGAGATTTATTGAACAACAATTTTATTTGTAATTAATGGGGTTTTGTTTATTAAATATACACACCCGCGCGCAATACGCAGGGAACATGCGGTGGATTATAGTGCCATAGTTGAATTACTCTTTTTCATTGATTTACTGTTCGTATATAATTCTACGTATCAGAATTTCAGAGTACAATAGATTATTACAATTAAATGAGTTAAAACCATAGCAGACAGTGGATTAATTATTTGTGAAGTTTTTTCATTGACGTTTTTACACGATTTTATTCTACCCATCAGCAGTGACAACATTTACTAGTTAATTTATTTATATCATCATATATTTTCAATCGCTTACATGTATTCATCACAATTCAGGCGTGTGTGAATGGTTTATTAATTGTGTTGACAGTATATCATTTTGCTGCCGTCTAGAGCACAGACAATTTTGTTTAACTGTGATTTGTGTATAAGACATTCAATTTTGTTAACAGTATTTTGTTCTGTTGCCGCCGAGAGCACGGTCAATTTTGACTAACTATGAATTTTCCATGCAACGTTGTGTACAATACATATGTGATCATTCGAATTAGCCTTCTCACATCACCCATCTGTAAAAGGCCGGGGATTGATCATAAGCACGGATCTCAACAGCAACTACCAGTTCTACGTAGGTAGATCGCAACCCCGCAAAATACCCCTACAATATAGTGGTTACAGGGCGTAATACCGGCCCCTACTGACGAGTCGCTCGTAAGTACGAAACGAATGTGCATGAGATTATCCTTTTGGGTTCATGCTGTCTTTGTTTTCTTCTTCTGGTTACAACTGAACTAATTTGTTACTGGGTTCGCAACACCTAATACACACTTCCATATATATTAGTTCTCCACAACAAACAATATTTAACTGATATATATTGAATTTAATGTTGTCATGCTTACCGCGAAATTTGTTTACTGGTATCGATCAAGGCCAGAGTGTATGGATTTACTGGAGTAACAGGTGTTCATAAATAGTTCTAATTCTCAATTTCGCTGTACTATAGCATACATTGATATTCCTCATGGTAGTAACATGTACCGACTTTAAAACCGTAGTGTTAGTACCATGTACCTTTTCGGTACAATAATGTTGGTATCGGTTACAAATACAATATTCATAGTGTTAGTATCCTGTACAGACTCGGTATATATATTTTATAGAGTGAGTTAACGTTGAAGTCAAATTGTCGAGACTATACGATGTTAGCTACTCTACGGCAGGTTTGCAAATTCGTCTAGGAGATTGTATCGTCCTATTATCCCACATTCCTCATTCAAATATATAGTAGTTAAAGGGCGTAATACCGGCTCCTATTGATGAGTCGCCAGTTAGCACGAAACGAATGTGCATGAGATTATACTTTTCATCCATGCTGTCTTTGGTTTATCCTTCTGGTCACAACTGAACTAATTTGTTACTATTTTCGCAGCACCTAATACATACTTGCATATATATTAGTTCTCCTTAACAAAATGTATTTAACTGACTACCACGATTACCGGTTTTCTTATCGATACATATTTAGGTGACACTCAATTATGCAAAAACGCGTAGAGGACTTCTAGAGCCTTTCATTCCTTTAGAATTTCCACCTCAAATAAATAAATTTTTAAGCAACTATTTTAGACCCTTAGCTTCGGTCTTATACACAATGTCTATATACGCACACGTAAACCAAGCAGAATTTATTTTTATATGAGGTATTGTGAAGTCGTACTCTGTTAGTCAATTTGTCTGATATTTCTCTTTTAAGATAATAGCGCTCATTTGTGCGTTATTGGTGATACTGCTCGAAACGCTGCACTGCAGAATATTGCGTGAGTAGATTTAAATATGATCCTATACCGTCTATCACGGGCATAAAATTTCCGACAGTAAAACCACATCAATATGACTATACTATTGTCTCTCTATTTTAGTTCGGCTCCTACTGTTACATAGTAATTATCTGTGATAAGTTCAATCGGTTTAGCCCAGACCACCCATGCCAGTGTTGTATTTTCTTTAAATATGTCATTATACTGCTGTATAAATCAGGATTGTTGCAAAAGCTTTAGTGCATACACCACCAAAATTGTAACAAAAAACCTTTGACGCAAATAATGTGAACAAACAAATTAGAAGCACAAGTAAATCCTAGAGGAAATAAGTCTATGCTTAATGTCCCTTTTTGTACTTTTCGCACAAAAGTACAAATTATTTACTGGTGCCATTTTATGAGTAGCAATATGATTACGAATTTGATAGCTAAAACACAGAAATCCGGAAATCCAAACACGTTATATCGTAATGCGCAGCTCCACGTTACAACCCAACGAAGCTCAATTTTGACAAATATAGTTTTCTTTAAGGTCACATATGCTTATACTGGTTTTACACAATATTTCTTTTAGCTGTGAGTTTAGCACCAATTCCTGTTAGTTTCAAGCAGTTTTGTTATTGAGATTTCTTGAACTGGAAATTTAATTTTAATTAATTGGATTTTGTTTAATAATAAAACACAGCCCCGCGCAATACGCGGGCAACATGCAGTGGATTTTGAGTGATTGAACGTTCAAAGGCAGGATTTATATTTTGTGTGCTCTTCATCAATTATTAGTGACTCTTAACTACACTGCTAACACATTCTGGATTTATATCTTCTTCCTCTTTCAATTATTAACATAAAAACAATTAACGATTCAGCCAAAACTTTCTGGATTTATAAATTTTGAATAATTTCTCATTCGCAAAACATGTCAACTCTGCCGAGACAATCTGTATTTATTTATTGTGTTTATTGTGACTACTTTACTACAAAACTTTGATTAATAGTAAATATGTTTTAACTTTGCAATATTACATTCAATAAAAGAATGATACTTCGACTTAGCCTTCTCAAATCATCCATCGAATAACGGTCAGGGACTAATCATATGCACAAATCTCAATAAAAGCTACCAGGAATATGTAGGAATGGTATAGCATCACTAAATGGACAGCTACCCGCAAAACCTACTACAACAACTAGAAAAACTCCAACATATATATATATATATATATATATATATTTAGAATTTAATACTGAACACTATCAATATATATTAATTTTGCTAAATGTATTGCACTGCTTCAAAAGAAATAGGTAAATCACGAACGTGCTTGACCACATTTCACCACGTGTTTTATATAAGCGCTTGCCTATTGGAAATTCTTGTGAAACCTTGCGATAATTGGTAAAATCTTGAATTTTGATCATTTTCAGGTGATCTGATTTTTGGCCTCGATTGATGGGTTCTCACTTGTCCCTTCTTTTTTAAGCCTTCCATCAGCTGCTTGTCTGAAAATGACGTTGGTGTAACACGCGGCTCCGCGTTACAACCCAACGATGTTCAATTTTGACAAATATATACGACTTCCACGCTAACTCACTCTATATAATATATATCCCGAGTCTGTAAAAGGATACTAGCGATATGGCTATGGTGTTAGTAACCGCTACCAACATTGTTGTACCGAAAAGGTACATGGTACAAACACTACGGTTGCCGAGTCTGTACATGGTACCAAAATGATGGATATCAATGTATGCTTTACTTCACCGAAATTGATAATTACAATTATTTCTGAACACCTGTTACTCCAGTAAATCCAAAAAGTCTGGCTTTGATCGATATCAGTTATCACATTTCGCGGTAAGCATGACATCATTAAATTAAATATATAACAGTTAATTACTGTTTGTTACGGAGAACTAATATATATGCAAGTATGCATTAGGTGTTGCAAACCTAGTAAAAAATTAGTTCAGTTTAATTTATACGAACGCAAATGTGAGCATAATAAAATCAGATATGTATGGAATTTATTTCTCCATTATTGACTACCAGATACTGATTGCGCAAAATAGTTGTATGGAAGTCAATTATGTTAAGGTATAGGTGGTGACATAAGGATATGTCGTCTTTATGTGATATTATCTCGTCGCTGATATTAAACGTAACGCAAATGTTGGGAACATTTTAATTCGTTTCAATTGTAATTTGGATCCTAAGAGAAGAACTATAGAAGTAGGTATGGGGATTTGATACTTGCAAAGTTTGGCGCCGATATTGCTTGCTAGGTATTTAGCTGATACGATCGAGACCGATGTTATGGGGCTTCAACGATTTTGTGTCAAACGCAATGATTTGTTTGAAATGATAGAATAGAATTGAGGTTTAGTCATCGATGTAACATATGCATTAAGTTGCAGTTGGTGAATTACTCCAATTGTAAAATGAAGAAATTTGTAGAATATCGAATTCCAAATTTTTGTTTCCATTAGTTTTTGTTCCAAAACATGAAATGAGAAAATCATGGATTGCGCGGACTATCAGTTTTTGAAGTAGGTGATTAAAGAGGGGTACGTATACTATATCGAATAAGAGTTCTTTGCTACGTCACATTGTGGGACATAAAATGTACAAGACTTTAGAACCTCATTAGACAGATTACCAAATACCACTGGATGTAGATTCTATATCACTTAATGCAGTTCATTTTCCAGACGAGTAGATACATGATTTTCTAAATATGCTTTTCAAAATAAATTGGCAAGGTATAAATTTCAGTATTTGGCGGAAGAATTGCTTCGAACTGCTGATTTGATATCATTAAATTTACAGGATTTTATGACAACAAATTTGGCATTCGGAAACCGTTTTATTCAAGCTGAAACTCTAATGGATTTTTGTTAAAACTTACAAAATCTATTATGGATTTCTTACCAGACAAAGCTCTTGAACATAATATGCCAAACGAAAGAACCAAGACATTAATAGATAGGCTCCAAGCAATGTGAGATTTGACAAAGCTCTCAACAGTACGCATAATCCCTAGATTTTCTAGGACGTTCGTCTTTTATGGCTGCTTCATACAGCGTCTAACCAGATTTTTATAATCGCTGAAAACCTTCCAGTACATCAGAGAAGCACGACCAAGTAATCATCGGTTATTACTTTAAGCCAGAGAAAAAATTTCAAATAACATAACGCTAATGACATAATGAAAGAAAATACAACACTGGCATGTGTGGTCGGGGATAAACCGATTGCGCTTATCACAGATAATTACTGTGTAACAATAGGAGCCGAACTACAATAGAGAGACAATAGTATAGTCATATTGATGTGGTTTTACGGTCGGAAGCTTTATGCCCGTGATAGACGGTATAGAATCATATTTAAATCTACTCACGCAATATTCTGCAGTGCAGCATTTCGAGCAGTATCAACAATAACGCACAAATGAGCGCTATTATCCTAAAGAGAACTACCAGACAAATTGACTAACAGAGTACGACTTCACAATCCCTCATATAAAAATAAATTATGCTTGGTTTACGTGTGCGTATATAGACATTGTTTATAAGACCGAAGCTATGGGTCAAAAATAGTTGCTTAAAATTTATTTATTTGAGGTGGAAATTCTAAAGGAATGAAGGGCTCTAGAAGTCCTCTACGCGTTTTTGCATAATTGAGTGTCACCTAAATATGTACCGATAAGAAAACCGGTAATCGTGGTAGTCAGTTAAATACTTTTTGTTGAGGAGAACTAATATATATGCAAGTATGTATTAGGTGCTGCGAACCTAGTAACAAATTAGTTCAGTTGTGATCAGAAGGATCAACCAAAGGCAGTATAAACGGAAAGTATAATCTCATGCACATTCGTTTCGTGCTTACTGGCGACTCATCATTAGTAGTCGGTATCACGCTCTATAACCACTATATATTTGAGTGAGGAATGTGGGATAATAGGACGATACAATCTCCTAGACGAATTTTCAAACCTGCCTTAGAGTAGCTGACATCGTATAGTCTCGACAATGCGACTACAACTTTAACACACACTCTATATATATATATATATATATATATATATATATATATATATATATATATACCGAGACTGTAAGGATACTAACACTATGACTATTTTGTTAGTAACTGAATCCAAAATTATAGTACCGAAAAGGTACATGGTACTAACAAAATGGTTTCCAAGTCGAGACTATACTATTTTAGCTACTCAACTGCAGGTTTACACATTCGTCTAGGAGATTGTATCGTCCTAGTATCCCACATTCCTCACTCAAATATATTGTAACACGCGGCTCCGCGTTACAACCAAACGATGTTCAATTTAGACAAATATAGTGCTCTTTAGGGTCAGATAATGTAACTCTGTTTTTACACAATATTTTTCTTTACTGTGATTTTAGAAACAATCTCTGTTAGTTTCAAGCAGTTTTAATTGAGATTTATTGAACAACAATTTTATTTGTAATTAATGGGGTTTTGTTTATTAAATATACACACCCGCGCGCAATACGCAGGGAACATGCGGTGGATTATAGTGCCATAGTTGAATTACTCTTTTTCATTGATTTACTGTTCGTATATAATTCTACGTATCAGAATTTCAGAGTACAATAGATTATTACAATTAAATGAGTTAAAACCATAGCAGACAGTGGATTAATTATTTGTGAAGTTTTTTCATTGACGTTTTTACACGATTTTATTCTACCCATCAGCAGTGACAACATTTACTAGTTAATTTATTTATATCATCATATATTTTCAATCGCTTACATGTATTCATCACAATTCAGGCGTGTGTGAATGGTTTATTAATTGTGTTGACAGTATATCATTTTGCTGCCGTCTAGAGTACAGACAATTTTATTTAACTGTGATTTGTGTATAAGACATTCAACTTTGCTAACAATATTTTGTTCTGTTGCCGTCGAGAGCACGGTCAATTTTGACTAACTATGAATTTTCCATGCAACGTTGTGTACAATACATATGTGATCATTCGAATTAGCCTTCTCACATCACCCATCTGTAAAAGGCCGGGGATTGATCATAAGCACGGATCTCAACAGCAACTACCAGTTCTACGTAGGTAGATCGCAACCCCGAAAAATACCCCTACAATATAGTGGTTACAGGGCGTAATACGGCCCCTACTGATGAGGCGCCCGTAAGTACGAAACGAATGTGCATGAGATTATACTTTTGGGTTCATGCTGCCTTTGTTTTCTTCTTCTGGTTACAACTGAACTAATTTGTTACTGGGTTCGCAACACCTAATACACACTTCCATATATATTAGTTCTCCACAACAAACAATATTTAACTGATATATATTGAATTTAATGTTGTCATGCTTACCGCGAAATTTGTTTACTGGTATCGATCAAGGCCAGAGTGTATGGATTTACTGGAGTAACAGGTGTTCATAAATAGTTCTAATTCTCAATTTCGCTGTACTATAGCATACATTGATATTCCTCATGGTAGTAACATGTACCGACTTTAAAACCGTAGTGTTAGTACCATGTACCTTTTCGGTACAATAATGTTGGTATCGGTTACAAATACAATATTCATAGTGTTAGTATCCTGTACAGACTCGGTATATATATTTTATAGAGTGAGTTAACGTTGAAGTCAAATTGTCGAGACTATACGATGTTAGCTACTCTACGGCAGGTTTGCAAATTCGTCTAGGAGATTGTATCGTCCTATTATCCCACATTCCTCATTCAAATATATAGTAGTTAAAGGGCGTAATACCGGCTCCTATTGATGAGTCGCCAGTTAGCACGAAACGAATGTGCATGAGATTATACTTTTCATCCATGCTGTCTTTGGTTTATCCTTCTGGTCACAACTGAACTAATTTGTTACTATTTTCGCAGCACCTAATACATACTTGCATATATATTAGTTCTCCTTAACAAAATGTATTTAACTGACTACCACGATTACCGGTTTTCTTATCGATACATATTTAGGTGACACTCAATTATGCAAAAACGCGTAGAGGACTTCTAGAGCCTTTCATTCCTTTAGAATTTCCACCTCAAATAAATAAATTTTTAAGCAACTATTTTAGACCCTTAGCTTCGGTCTTATACACAATGTCTATATACGCACACGTAAACCAAGCAGAATTTATTTTTATATGAGGGATTGTGAAGTCGTACTCTGTTAGTCAATTTGTCTGATATTTCTCTTTTAAGATAATAGCGCTCATTTGTGCGTTATTGGTGATACTGCTCGAAACGCTGCACTGCAGAATATTGCGTGAGTAGATTTAAATATGATCCTATACCGTCTATCACGGGCATAAAATTTCCGACAGTAAAACCACATCAATATGACTATACTATTGTCTCTCTATTTTAGTTCGGCTCCTACTGTTACATAGTAATTATCTGTGATAAGCTCAATCGGTTTAGCCCAGACCACCCATGCCAGTGTTGTATTTTCTTTAAATATGTCATTATACTGCTGTATAAATCAGGATTGTTGCAAAAGCTTTAGTGCATACACCACCAAAATTGTAACAAAAAACCTTTGACGCACATAATGTGAACAAACAAATTAGAAGCACAAGTAAATCCTAGAGGAAATAAGTCTATGCTTAATGTCCCTTTTTGTACTTTTCGCACAAAAGTACAAATTATTTACTGATGCCATTTTATGAGTAGCAATATGATTACGAATTTGATAGCTAAAACACAGAAATCCGGAAATCCAAACACGTTATATCGTAATGCGCAGCTCCACGTTACAACCCAACGAAGCTCAATTTTGACAAATATAGTTTTCTTTAAGGTCACATATGCTTATACTGGTTTTACACAATATTTCTTTTAGCTGTGAGTTTAGCACCAATTCCTGTTAGTTTCAAGCAGTTTTGTTATTGAGATTTCTTGAACTGAAAATTTAATTTTAATTAATTGGATTTTGTTTAATAATAAAACACAGCCCCGCGCAATACGCGGGCAACATGCAGTGGATTTTGAGTGACTGAACGTTCAAAGGCAGGATTTATATTTTGTGTGCTCTTCATCAATTATTAGTGACTCTTAACTACACTGCTAACACATTCTGGATTTATATCTTCTTCCTCTTTCAATTATTAACATAAAAACAATTAACGATTCAGCCAAAACTTTCTGGATTTATAAATTTTGAATAATTTCTCATTCGCAAAACATGTCAACTCTGCCGAGACAATCTGTATTTATCTATTGTGTTTATTGTGACTACTTTACTACAAAACTTTGATTAATAGTAAATATGTTTTAACTTTGCAATATTACATTCAATAAAAGAATGATACTTCGACTTAGCCTTCTCACATCACCCATCGAATAACGGTCAGGGACTAATCATATGCACAAATCTCAATAAAAGCTACCAGGAATATGTAGGAATGGTATAGCATCACTAAATGGACAGCTACCCGCAAAACCTCTTACAACAACTAGAAAACCTCCAACAATATATATATATATATATATATATATATATATATATTTAGAATTTAATACTGAACACTATCAATATATATTAAGTTTGCTAAATGTATTGCACTGCTTCAAAAGAAATAGGTAAATCACGAACGTGCTTGACCACATTTCACCACGTGTTTTATATAAGCGCTTGCCTATTGGAAATTCTTGTGAAACCTTGCGATAATTGGTAAAATCTTAAATTTGGATCATTTTCAGGTGATCTCATTTTTGGCCTCGATTGATGGGTTCTCACTTGTCCCTTCTTTTTTAAGCCTTCCATCAGCTGATTGTCTAAAAATTACGTTGGTGTAACACGCGGCTCCGCGTTACAACCCAACGATGTTCAATTTTGACAAATATATACGACTTCCACGCTAACTCACTCTATATAATATATATCCCGAGTCTGTAAAAGGATACTAGCGATATGGCTATGGTGTTAGTAACCGCTACCAACATTGTTGTACCGAAAAGGTACATGGTACAAACACTACGGTTGCCGAGTCTGTACATGGTACCAACATGATGGATATCAATGTATGCTTTAGTTCACCGAAATTGATAATTACAATTATTTCTGAACACCTGTTACTCCAGTAAATCCAAAAAGTCTGGCTTTGATCGATATCAGTTATCACATTTCGCGGTAAGCATGACATCATTAAATTAAATATATAACAGTTAATTACTGTTTGTTACGAAGAACTAATATATATGCAAGTATGCATTAGGTGTTGCAAACCTATTAAAAAATTAGTTCAGTTTAATTTATACGAACGCAAATGTGAGCATAATAAAATCAGATATTTATGGAATTTATTTCTCCATTATTGACTACCAGATACTGATTGCGCAAAATAGTTGTATGGAAGTCAATTATGTTAAGGTATAGGTGGTGACATAAGGATATGTCGTCTTTATGTGATATTATCTCGTCGCTGATATTAAACGTAACGCAAATGTTGGGAACATTTTAATTCGTTTCAATTGTAATTTGGATCCTAAAAGAAGAACTATAGAAGTAGGTATGGGGATTTGATACTTGCAAAGTTTGGCGCCGATATTGCTTGCTAGGTATTTAGCTGATACGATCGAGACCGATGTTATGGGGCTTCAACGATTTTGTGTCAAACGCAATGATTTGTTTGAAATGATAGAATAGAATTGAGGTTTAGTCATCGATGTAACATATGCATTAAGTTGCAGTTGGTGAATTACTCCAATTGTAAAATGAAGAAATTTGTAGAATATCGAATTCCAAATTTTTGTTTCCATTAGTTTTTGTTCCAAAACATGAAATGAGAAAATCATGGATTGCGCGGACTATCAGTTTTTGAAGTAGGTGATTAAAGAGGGGTACGTATACTATATCGAATAAGAGTTCTTTGCTACGTCACATTGTGGGACATAAAATGTACAAGACTTTAGAACCTCATTAGACAGATTACCAAATACCACTGGATGTAGATTCTATATCACTTAATGCAGTTCATTTTCCAGACGAGTAGATACATGATTTTCTAAATATGCTTTTCAAAATAAATTGGCAAGGTATAAATTTCAGTATTTGGCGGAAGAATTGCTTCGAACTGCTGATTTGATATCATTAAATTTACAGGATTTTATGACAACAAATTTGGCATTCGGAAACCGTTTTATTCAAGCTGAAACTCTAATGGATTTTTGTTAAAACTTACAAAATCTATTATAGATTTCTTATCAGACAAAGCTCTTGAACATAATATGCCAAACGAAAGAACCAAGACATTAATAGATAGGCTCCAAGCAATGTGAGATTTGACAAAGCTCCCAACAGTACGCATAATCCCTAGATTTTCTAGGACGTTCGTCTTTTATGGCTGCTTCATACAGCGTCTAACCAGATTTTTATAATCGCTGAAAACCTTCCAGTACATCAGAGAAGCACGACCAAGTAATCATCGGTTATTACTTTAAGCCAGAGAAAAAATTTCAAATAACATAACGCTAATGACATAATGAAAGAAAATACAACACTAGCATGTGTGGTCGGGGATAAACCGATTGCGCTTATCACAGATAATTACTGTGTAACAATAGGAGCCGAACTACAATAGAGAGACAATAGTATAGTCATATTGATGTGGTTTTACGGTCGGAAGCTTTATGCCCGTGATAGACGGTATAGAATCATATTTAAATCTACTCACGCAATATTCTGCAGTGCAGCATTTCGAGCAGTATCAACAATAACGCACAAATGAGCGCTATTATCCTAAAGAGAACTACCAGACAAATTGACTAACAGAGTACGACTTCACAATCCCTCATATAAAAATAAATTATGCTTGGTTTACGTGTGCGTATATAGACATTGTTTATAAGACCGAAGCTATGGGTCAAAAATAGTTGCTTAAAATTTATTTATTTGAGGTGGAAATTCTAAAGGAATGAAGGGCTCTAGAAGTCCTCTACGCGTTTTTGCATAATTGAGTGTCACCTAAATATGTACCGATAAGAAAACCGGTAATCGTGGTAGTCAGTTAAATACTTTTTGTTGAGGAGAACTAATATATATGCAAGTATGTATTAGGTGCTGCGAACCTAGTAACAAATTAGTTCAGTTGTGATCAGAAGGATCAACCAAAGGCAGTATAAACGGAAAGTATAATCTCATGCACATTCGTTTCGTGCTTACTGGCGACTCATCATTAGTAGTCGGTATCACGCTCTATAACCACTATATATTTGAGTGAGGAATGTGGGATAATAGGACGATACAATCTCCTAGACGAATTTTCAAACCTGCCTTAGAGTAGCTGACATCGTATAGTCTCGACAATGCGACTACAACTTTAACACACACTCTATATATATATATATATATATATATATATATATATATATATATATATATATACCGAGTCTGTAAAGGATACTAACACTATGACTATTGTGTTAGTAACTGATACCAACATTATAGTACCGAAAAGGTACATGGTACTAACAAAATGGTTTCCAAGTCGAGACTATACGATTTTAGCTACTCTACTGCAGGTTTACACATTCGTCTAGGAGATTGTATCGTCCTATTATCCCACATTCCTCACTCAAATATATTGTAACACGCGGCTCCGCGTTACAACCAAACGACGTTCAATTTAGACAAATATAGTGCTCTTTAGGGTCAGATAATGTAACTCTGTTTTTACACAATATTTTTCTTTACTGTGATTTTAGAAACAATCTCTGTTAGTTTCAAGCAGTTTTAATTGAGATTTATTGAACAACAATTTTATTTGTAATTAATGGGGTTTTGTTTATTAAATATACACACCCGCGCGCAATACGCAGGGAACATGCGGTGGATTATAGTGCCATAGTTGAATTACTCTTTTTCATTGATTTACTGTTCGTATATAATTCTACGTATCAGAATTTCAGAGTACAATAGATTATTATAATTAAATGAGTTAAAACCATAGCAGACAGTGGATTAATTATTTGTGAAGTTTTTTCATTGACGTTTTTACACGATTTTATTCTACCCATCAGCAGTGACAACATTTACTAGTTAATTTATTTATATCATCATATATTTTCAATCGCTTACATGTATTCATCACAATTCAGGCGTGTGTGAATGGTTTATTAATTGTGTTGACAGTATATCATTTTGCTGCCGTCTAGAGCACAGACAATTTTGTTTAACTGTGACTTGTGTATAAGACATTCAATTTTGTTAACAGTATTTCGTTCTGTTGCCGTCTAGAGCACGGTCAATTTTGACTAACTATGAATTTTCCATGCAACGTTGTGTACAATACATATGTGATCATTCGAATTAGCCTTCTCACATCACCCATCTGTAAAAGGCCGGGGATTGATCATAAGCACGGATCTCAACAGCAACTACCAGTTCTACGTAGGTAGATCGCAACCCCGCAAAATACCCCTACAATATAGTGGTTACAGGGCGTAATACCGGCCCCTACTGATGAGGCGCCCGTAAGTACGAAACGAATGTGCATGAGATTATCCTTTTGGGTTCATGCTGTCTTTGTTTTCTTCTTCTGGTTACAACTGAACTAATTTGTTACTGGGTTCGCAACACCTAATACACACTTCCATATATATTAGTTCTCCACAACAAACAATATTTAACTGATATATATTGAATTTAATGTTGTCATGCTTACCGCGAAATTTGTTTACTGGTATCGATCAAGGCCAGAGTGTATGGATTTACTGGAGTAACAGGTGTTCATAAATAGTTCTAATTCTCAATTTCGCTGTACTATAGCATACATTGATATTCCTCATGGTAGTAACATGTACCGACTTTAAAACCGTAGTGTTAGTACCATGTACCTTTTCGGTACAATAATGTTGGTATCGGTTACAAATACAATATTCATAGTGTTAGTATCCTGTACAGACTCGGTATATATATTTTATAGAGTGAGTTAACGTTGAAGTCAAATTGTCGAGACTATACGATGTTAGCTACTCTACGGCAGGTTTGCAAATTCGTCTAGGAGATTGTATCGTCCTATTATCCCACATTCCTCATTCAAATATATAGTAGTTAAAGGGCGTAATACCGGCTCCTATTGATGAGTCGCCAGTTAGCACGAAACGAATGTGCATGAGATTATACTTTTCATCCATGCTGTCTTTGGTTTATCCTTCTGGTCACAACTGAACTAATTTGTTACTATTTTCGCAGCACCTAATACATACTTGCATATATATTAGTTCTCCTTAACAAAATGTATTTAACTGACTACCACGATTACCGGTTTTCTTATCGATACATATTTAGGTGACACTCAATTATGCAAAAACGCGTAGAGGACTTCTAGAGCCTTTCATTCCTTTAGAATTTCCACCTCAAATAAATAAATTTTTAAGCAACTATTTTAGACCCTTAGCTTCGGTCTTATACACAATGTCTATATACGCACACGTAAACCAAGCAGAATTTATTTTTATATGAGGGATTGTGAAGTCGTACTCTGTTAGTCAATTTGTCTGATATTTCTCTTTTAAGATAATAGCGCTCATTTGTGCGTTATTGGTGATACTGCTCGAAACGCTGCACTGCAGAATATTGCGTGAGTAGATTTAAATATGATCCTATACCGTCTATCACGGGCATAAAATTTCCGACAGTAAAACCACATCAATATGACTATACTATTGTCTCTCTATTTTAGTTCGGCTCCTACTGTTACATAGTAATTATCTGTGATAAGCTCAATCGGTTTAGCCCAGACCACCCATGCCAGTGTTGTATTTTCTTTAAATATGTCATTATACTGCTGTATAAATCAGGATTGTTGCAAAAGCTTTAGTGCATACACCACCAAAATTGTAACAAAAAACCTTTGACGCAAATAATGTGAACAAACAAATTAGAAGCACAAGTAAATCCTAGAGGAAATAAGTCTATGCTTAATGTCCCTTTTTGTACTTTTCGCACAAAAGTACAAATTATTTACTGATGCCATTTTATGAGTAGCAATATGATTACGAATTTGATAGCTAAAACACAGAAATCCGGAAATCCAAACACGTTATATCGTAATGCGCAGCTCCACGTTACAACCCAACGAAGCTCAATTTTGACAAATATAGTTTTCTTTAAGGTCACATATGCTTATACTGGTTTTACACAATATTTCTTTTAGCTGTGAGTTTAGCACCAATTCCTGTTAGTTTCAAGCAGTTTTGTTATTGAGATTTCTTGAACTGGAAATTTAATTTTAATTAATTGGATTTTGTTTAATAATAAAACACAGCCCCGCGCAATACGCGGGCAACATGCAGTGGATTTTGAGTGACTGAACGTTCAAAGCCAGGATTTATATTTTGTGTGCTCTTCATCAATTATTAGTGACTCTTAACTACACTGCTAACACATTCTGGATTTATATCTTCTTCCTCTTTCAATTATTAACATAAAAACAATTAACGATTCAGCCAAAACTTTCTGGATTTATAAATTTTGAATAATTTCTCATTCGCAAAACATGTCAACTCTGCCGAGACAATCTGTATTTATCTATTGTGTTTATTGTGACTACTTTACTACAAAACTTTGATTAATAGTAAATATGTTTTAACTTTGCAATATTACATTCAATAAAAGAATGATACTTCGACTTAGCCTTCTCACATCATCCATCGAATAACGGTCAGGGACTAATCATATGCACAAATCTCAACAAAAGCTACCAGGAATATGTAGGAATGGTATAGCATCACTAAATGGACAGCTACCCGCAAAACCTCTTACAACAACTAGAAAAACTCCAACAATATATATATATATATATATATATATATATATATATATATATTTAGAATTTAATACTGAACACTATCAATATATATTAATTTTGCTAAATGTATTGCACTGCTTCAAAAGAAATAGGTAAATCACGAACGTGCTTGACCACATTTCACCACGTGTTTTATATAAGCGCTTGCCTATTGGAAATTCTTGTGAAACCTTGCGATAATTGGTAAAATCTTGAATTTGGATCATTTTCAGGTGATCTCATTTTTGGCCTCGATTGATGGGTTCTCACTTGTCCCTTATTTTTTAAGCCTTCCATCAGCTGATTGTCTAAAAATTACGTTGGTGTAAC